>BRZM01000255.1:1070329-1188115 GCA_033238685.1 Lates japonicus | reverse complement strand
TTCTGCTGGATGGAGCTCGTTCAACAACAGTGGAAACCACCTCTTGAAAGAAAAGTCAGAATAATGACAGTGTTGGTTTGCATGTGGAATATAGGGTATGAGATATCGTACAGTTATTTATGGGAATTATTTTTTGTTGAAATCAAAAACTACAGTATCGTAACTGATATACTTTTCACACAAGAACATGATGTTAAAATGGATAAAGATTTTCATCTGAAGTTATTTGTAAATTATTGGCATTTAATTAAGGGGTTTCTCTTGCTAGCAAATATCAGTTGTACTCACAAAAGTGAGTCAACTAAGGAAATACCAAGTTGTATTTTTAATGTGGTCTCATGGGGTTTGTGTATAAATAATATTCTCTCTCATTTGGAAGCTTTTGCATGTCATTTATGCACGTGTTGAGGTTAGGAGGAAGGGGAGGTGTTGGGTGTTAGTAGGAAGAGAAATAATGAAGCTGAAATTAGCACAAGCAAGCACATCGTGCATGATGATGACATGTGAAACATGCAAAATATATTTACATGAGTTGTTAACTGTGACTTTGGTGCTGTTTAAAAAGTTGGTTATACAGTATTTGGGTATGAATGTCCATCGGAAAAACATACAGAAAAATCACAATGGCAGGTGGTAGATCACAGACTGGTTGGTCTGATCTCAACGCTTTAGTCAAACCAGATTTATTGTGAGGCAGGAGATTGTGTGCGTTGCTGGAAGGCGCCAGAGTACCATGTGTGACATGGCCATAGCAGCTTTAGCTCCACTGTGTGTCCCCTTAGCTTTCAGTAGTAGTAGAACATATAGTCATTCACACATCAGTTCAAATAATTACCTGTGTAAACTTTATTTATGTCCAAGTCTGACTAACAATGCATTTAACCTAAGTGCTGAGAGTCGTGTTACTATAATAACTGCAACTTCCTACATAGAGAGTACAGTGGAGTGCCTCTGCTTGTTTTTTCTGCATTGAATAAAAATTAAGAGCAAAACTGCAAAATGTCTCTACATGTATGTGTTGTCTTGTATTTCTGTGTCTCAACTAGGCCCAAACTCTGAGGACCACACAGTCTCACTCCACCAAATTAGTTTTTTATAGTGTTATTGTAGAGTTAAAACTGTTAATGTTCAGAGATCCCGTTAGTTATGATAATATTTTACAGACCAAGTAATTTGCTCACAACCTGTTTGATTGCTGACTGTTCATGTTCCTTGATTTTAGCCATTCATTGATGGCCCCATGTAAAATGTTATCATAACCAAAACAAGAGTTTTCAACAGCTGCAATAAGACCCGGGTAGTAGAAAATAACTGAAGCATGTTGGATGATGAACATAGAATGAGGTGTCAGTGAAACCATCACCACTGACACACTCAATATAATCAGATTTTATGCAAAGTTAATGCCTCTCTGTCACACAGGGAACACAGAGTAGTTGCAGTGTGTGTGTCAGGACGCTTGAGCTCTCTCTGGTAACTGCACCCTGAGCTCAGGTGTCTCAGAACAGAAGGCCGGAGCTGGTAATAACTTTGTTGTATTCCCATGTGAGTCTGTCTCACAGACAACAGCAGAAACAAAACACATATAGAATACACTTTCGGCACAACTATATCAATTTCTTCAAATACCAAATAAAATATCCTGCTTTTGTTTTGGTATGAAATTCAGTTTGAATCTTGGCGACCACTATTTATCTAACAAGTGATTTTTCTGACTGAATATTTTGTCACTGATCACAGTAGCTAAAACTCTGTTAGAGGTTACTAATTGTATTTTAAAATCTGACAACATAACCCATATTTTTTTCCATTTGTAAAATGACTGATTGATACTGCACAATATGATAAACACACATTCTTACATTTTGTATAATTGTGAGATATGAAAATAAATCCTGTCTCCATTTCCCTCCTTCTCTGTCTCAGTACATTCCAAAAACATATGTGATGACCATGGTGTTGGAGGGACCATCATGGATAATTGCAGAGTTCAGGGTGGTTTGGTGGGTGGTGTCTGGGGAATTTCCTCCATGAGGGAGGGAATTCTACTGGCAACAATGGTTGAGATTTGCACTCGCTTGTTTACTCAAAGAAACAGTGCACTCTAAAAGAAAATGTAAATACTTTAGAATACTTTGAAATATAGCCAGTGAGGATGTTTCTTACATTCACAGATCTATGTTTATAGATTGAATAAACATATTGAGTTAGGAGCCAGCAGCTCCCACTGTGATGCTATAACCTGAATTTACTTTTCTTTTTCTTACACATTATTTTACATCATTTTTATCTAAAATGGTTCATTTGTAATACCTATAGTAGCTCCAGTTGAGGTAATTACAGATCTGGCTATTAGTGCATGAGCTGCACACTCTGGCATCTATCAATGAACTCAGGTGAACTCATACCCTGAAAGCAGTTTGTTTTCTGATTTTAAAATTGTCAGTCAATTGTGCTCAAACCCTCACCTGCTACAGCAAACACATTTCGTTTCTTCCCGTTCTTGTGGCTGCTTACAGTAAACCACATAATGTATGCTCAGTTGAATGCTTTAATGTGAAGGAGAAGCAGCATTTTCAGTTTAGCTTAGTTAGCAGTTAAATGCGGCTCGGTGAACACAGGGTGGACATTGAGGCTCCTATCAGTGATATAGAATTACACTGGATTACATACACGCATCCTTTCCTGTGAATCTTGTATGCTTGAAGGCAGTTTAACGAGATCCTGCAAGAGAAAGGCGGACTCCGCCACTAATTGTGGTATAGTAGCCAGTATATGGCCATTTGAGAATCTTAAATATAAAATGATGATTTTAATGTAGATTCTGAATAACATCTTCTTTTGATAAACACTATGTAACAAGTCTTTTCTCCTAACCTGCAAATACATTCACAGAAATTTAAAGAATTCCAGGGCAAATAGAAGGAATCTACAGGATTATGAAGAGGCTTGGCTGTTGTTTCTGTTTGATCACTGTTACCATACACTCAAGATGAAAAGCGTAACGCTAGCACGTCTGTTGGCTCGTAATGAGACAACAATTTGTCCTCCTGGCGGCTGACACAGTAGCCCTCTGGTAACCCTCAAAGATAACTAGGTCTCTAAGAGTAGTTCTCTTTTCTGGTACAAAACAGAAAGCAGTGCAAACATGCAAATACTCTGACCATTTAGCCTAAAACTTTGACCTGATGGCTTCGTTAAGCAGAACATACATTTCCTATTCAAATCAATAACATTAGTGACCTCTGAATCAGTACATGTACACTTATTTGGAGAAAAGAGTAAAAGCTTAAGGATATTTGCATGTGATATACATATTGTTGAGTTTTAAATCGTTGTGGTATTTAATCTTATTTCTCAAGATTGAGGTGGGTGTTTTCACTTTAAATATTTAAGTTGCAAAAGATGTGGCTGTATTTAATACTATTGTATTACTAAGTTAAAAAAAAAAAAAACTTTCAGTTTACATTGCAAGCATGACATCACAAGAAGCTAAAGCTCTATAAAAGTATGCGTCGCTGCTGTTCAATGAGACGTGACGCATCATGTTGTCTCCTCTAATCTCTCCATTATTGTCCAACTCTGTAACATGAGAACGGGCATCATTACAACATCAGATTCAGTCTCATTTCAGTGCCTATCTGGGTTCTGAAAAGATGAGTCACCACAGATGACTTAAGTTAAATTAGGCTTTTTGTAACATGTATAGCGTAAGGTTTATGAAATGATGCCTCAGTATTAAAACATAAGGGAGAGAAAAACAGAAATATGGTGAGTCAGACAGGATATGTACTACATTATGCAAAGTTTTTTTTTATTGTTATTTTGGGGGGGCTTTTCGCCTTTATCTGCAGAGAGGAGACAGGAAACAGGGAGAGAGTAGGGGAATGACACGCAGTAAAGGTCTGGCCGGACTGGGAGTCAATCCAGGGACCGGCTGCTCAGGGCACTTAGGCCCATGTGGTACGTGCCCCAGCCATTCGGCTATGGGGGCACCCTGCAAAATTTTTAAGATAATTTTCTTTTGTTACGCTAGGCCCAAGAACTTGTCAACACCCAGCCCTGTTTCCTTCTCTGAGCTTTACTATATGGATTTTGAGCATGAATGACTCTTGTTGGAAGAAAATTTCAATTCAATTTAGATGTATTTTTATTATGGTAATATGATTTTACTTACATATCATGTTTTTACTTTTAATTTTATTGTATTAATGTTGGTTTTATTTTTCTCCCTTAATTATAATTAGCTTTTTGCCTTATGTTGAAATGTTTTAAGTAGATATAATTACAAAGCTGACATGATTGACATATTGCTCTTTTATATACAGGACAAAAGTAATGTAAAGTACACACTGGAAGAAAACTTTCCTCTGTATATTACTCTGTATAATACGATCAAACTTCTATATATATATTGCTATTGGGGGTCACTCTTAAAACTTGCAAAATGAACAAAATTGCACAGTCACAGTTCTTCTTTATATAGGAATAAGACAATGATAATAAAACACTTCATTTTTTGATGCTTCCACGTGTTCTTCTTTCTTGTCAAAACCTGGTAACTACATTACCAACAATGCAACTCGACAGCTAACATTTTCCTCTCAAAAACCTCTGACAGTTTGGTCAGAAATCCAGGTGTGTAGAGATGAGCAGCAGGCTACAGAGGTCTGGAAACCCCACTTTTAATGTCACACTCCCAGACTGTTTTTATTTCCAACATTGTCTTCAGCCCCAACTAGCAGAGCCTCAGCTGCCATCTGCATGTCGTGAGGTGGTCGCATGACTTCTCCATATGTCTGAGTGAAAGTAAAGTTTCCTACTGACTTGACTTTTCTCTCTTTCATTTCTGCCTTGTCTGTGCCGCACCTGGCCTGACCAGATCATGTGGTCTCAGCAAAGAGGATTCGTGCAACAGTGTGGGGGGAAGACAGACTCATCGGATCGTGTTATGAAACATGCAGCATTTCAAAACCATGGTCATGAGAAGTTCCATATATCACGGCATCTGATCGAGTCCTGTGACCCTCTGGGTCAAATCTGATGCAATTAGCAGAGTTTTTCCTTCTCAGTTTTTTAGTTATTCTGAGAGTTGAAGAGGTGTGAATTTGAGATCACAATAAAATGCAGATTTGTTCTCTATTGATCTGTGATGGAAATGAAACAATATGTTGTACAGCACTGATGTGATAATAGCCACACCCTGCAGCTAATGGTTAACAGTTTAACCATCTGAGAACATGTTTTTACTTCATGTATTGGCCTTGGGTAATGATCCCCTCATCATTGATGGTTACTGAACTCTTACCTGCTCACTGACTATGAGTAAGCCATTATTCAAATACTTTACAAATATGTTACAAGTTAGCCAAACATGATTCCTATTACTGAGGTAAGAATGACACAAAAAAACCCATGTGGTCATCATTATTTAAAGGAATACTGTCTCTGAAAATACACTCATGATCTACTCAGACTGTTATCTGAAATACTGAAGCAATTTAAACTATTTCTCTACAGCTATAGTACAAAACAAAACCATGGTTTGTCTCAGTTGTGTCAGGATTTTATACTTGTGTCCAGTGCTTACTTTATTTCCACATGAACAGTCTGATCAGTGATATGTTTTATCATCCGCCTATGGTCAAACAGTCTTCTGATCTGATCACACCAGTCAGAGCAAAAGAGGGCTTGGATTGTGTTAGAGGAGCAAACAGAGGGACACCCAGGACCTAAAGTCACAGGACCCAAGGACATCACTGCCAGGATCTGTGCAAAGAGTCACAAGGCTGCTATTGTTGCTCGAAGAAGAACCACGAGCAGACAAATGACAAAGAATTTTTTACCACCCCTCCCCTTACATCCAAATGGAGTTACTGTATTAGAAAAAGAACACAAGGACAACTGCAATGCTAATCATTTAAAGCATAACTTTTTCAGGGAGGATTTAATTAGTGTGTGCCAGTTCCTTTCCTGACATATATGCAGTCCCAGCGACATTTTTAGGTTGTTGATACAGCAGCCCGAAGAGGAAAAAATTAAATATAAAATGAATGACCAGTTTATTTGTTTTAATTGTGTCTGAGCTGTACTGTGTTGTTACTCTTCTTCTTCTATTTTCATTGTTCATTTTAACCAACATCCTGCCAGGGTGTACCCCACCTTTCACCCAATGTCAGCTGGGATAGGCTCGAGCCCCCCGTGACCCTGAACGGATAAGTGGTATAGATAATGAACGAATGAATGAATTTTAACTAACATGTAAGATACGAATTATATACATGAATTTAAGAAAGAAAGAAAGAAAGAAAGAAAGAAAAAGTTTTCAACTGTGTTAATTTATGATCAAATGTTTTAGCCTCCAAATTACCAGGAAAAATACAAATAAGGTGACCTCTCTGTCCTCACTGATATCTACAGGCCTATAAATCATTACAGCTGGAAGCTCCATCCATCACATATTTGTTGGGGTTTGACTCCTCAACACCTTTGGTGTCATGATTTAACTACAAAGTACTTTGATTAATAGATTATGTGCTTGTGGCCTTGACATATTAACAAGCATGCTGGCCTGACCAAATGAGTGTGAAGGTTTATTTGTGCCATTTGTCACACAGCATTGTCTAGAGCATTTTCCCATGACTGTATCCTGTTGCACATACAACTGATCTCTTATTCCCCTCAGATCAGACATGCAAAGGCTACAGTACATCTTACAGTGTATCTTATGTATATGTGTATGTGCATATGTGGGTTTATGTGTGTGCCTGTGACCACGCAGATGTCAGAGTTGATACAGAGGAATACGGCCTGACCCAGAAAGACAATTTCTCTGCTGCCCAGAGACGTCTCTGGAGTTTCCCATCATAAATCTGTATGCCTCCAACCGTCGCTGTACAGCCGCTTGTCGTAGTTTAGATTAACTTTGTCACATTGTTCAATGCACTGCCTTCATTTGGAAAGTGTTTAAAAAATGTTGTTTGTCAACAACAAAGTCTAGGCACATTTGAATGGAACCCCAAAATGTTCAATATTAAAAACATAAAAAAGATATTGTGACATGAATAATCATGTGCGGGGGCGTAGCACAAAAATATGGGTACCATACATAGGTGGGCTCCTTTACCCATTTAAGAATCCATTCCCACACCACTATGAATAACTAAATCAACAACTGTGAGACCATGCATCTGAAGTGTTTATCGTGGTAATCAAGTGTTTAATCAAGGAATTTAAGAAATGCATCTTGGCATATTTCAGCCTCTTTTCTCTACATACCGTTATTACTGTGTGAGGTTTTCACTGGGCGTTTTAGAATATTACAAAACATTATTTGCAACACAGCTTCTTTACACCTTGACCCCTAAACTCAGAGAGGATTACTCTATTACTGTATTCCATCATTTTAAAAAAGGATCAAATAAGATCTCACTGGAATCATGTTTTATTTCCAGCTATTGCTAGCCCAGTCTTTTGCAACATAGAGGTAGCATGATAAAACATCAGAAACCTAAAGACACGAGTATTAAAACTAAATTCTGCTATTGCTCTGAAACTGACAGTCGTGTTAAGTAATGACTCAGTCTGAGTTATTAAACTTTTCTAATGCCGCTCATCAAGACACAGCAGTAAACTAATGTTTCAGAGGTTTTTAAAAAAAATTAATTTATTCAATAAAATTCTTATGGAAATGGAAATAAGAAATAACATTTACAAGTATTTATAAGTGTTATTATTATTTATTTCACAAACTATTTATATATTATATATTATTAATATTATAATTTATTTATTTTACACATTTTATTCATATAACAATTTATTTCAAATTATTTATTTACTTGATGAAACACTTTGGGGCTCCATACATATCTTGTAAAGACTAAATAACTTTATTTAATCACTAGAGGGAATTTAATGTACAACTTTACTATGTGACAGAATATGTTTGAAACATCTTTGCTGTGTTACCTGAGGTTAGGACTTATTTAAGTTAAACTTCTGTGCATCTTAAAATAACTCTTCTCTGCAACTGCATTGTGTTCTCCCCCAGGAAGTGATTGTACTCTCTGATGATGTCAGTTGTCGAGTGTGGGTATAAATTCATGTCAAGAAATGATTCATCTGTCATGCCTCCTGCATGTTTAATGTTAGCACTGGAATGTTTCACTGTGCTGAGGTTTAACATTTTACATTGTTATCGCGTGTTGTCACAATAACCATTTTATTTTGTAAACAAAGGGTTTCTGCTTCCAGAGTGCGCACACATACACACACACACACACACACACACACACATGCTGAGAGCAGACACATCTTTGCTGTACATTAGCTCAGTGTTAGCGTACCAGTTTGATTTTATGACTTCTGATCTTTAAACTTCTGCATCAGTTATAATTTACCTGTAATGACCCTCATGTCAAATTGAAATAGGTCTGTCACACTTGTATTCAATGCAATGGATACTGACGTTGGATGCATGTTTCTGCTGATAAATAAAACCTCTGTACCGAACCCACTGAAAACTCATCATATTTTCCATAAATTGTGTAACTGTAGATCATATTTCAGAGTTTGTATTTGAAAGTGAGTCTGTTCTCTCTTTGATGAGATAATAAGGCATGTCTCTGTCTCTCTCTCTATCTCAGTGTGCATATATGCGTGTATGTGGCAAATGGAGTTTCTGACAGTTTCAACCATTGAAGCACAATCAAAAAAATTAAAAAACATGTGCTTCAGTGTTACTGCAATTCATCCTTTATAGCTTCCTGTTTCTCAATCATTGTCTTACTGGAAGCTGTGCATGTGTGTATGTGTGTGTGTGTGTGTGTGTGTGTGTGGCCACTGGCTTTTGGCTAGACAGTGGAAACATGCATTGTGTTGGGTTTTGGCTCAGTTTCCCTGGAGGGTGCTCATGAAATATACAGACGAACGCCGCTTGAACCTAACAACCAAAGCGACAGACTGAGCTGCGAAAGCCTCATAAATACGTTCAAATCTGGAGAAAAACATTCATTCACACACAACACAAATTAAAAGTTGAATGAAAAACTGAAGCCTGCTTTCCCAGACTGACAGCTAGAATAAAAGCAAAGCACATTGTAGGTTACTACAGAAGGAAGAAGTCGATGATGATGTCGTTCCAGTGCTGCATTTTTATACTGCTGTGACAGTTAATAATGTTTGCTTCTTGGTGCAGTCTGTGTGGCTGAAACATTCTAATTGTGGCTACTCGTGTTATATTCAGTGTCAGCAAAGCCTTCCTGTCAGTCGCTACATTGATGTGAGCAAATGTGCAGTGAGTAAACTCAACACACCATAAAAACCCAAATGAAAGTTTAGTTATTTTTGTTAGAGTCAGTTGTTTCATCAGATCTACTTGCATGTGGCAACACTTTAATTCTTCACTCTCTTTTCCTGATTCCTCATTACCAGCAGCGTGTGTTGGTCCCACTTTGATTAAACCTGATACACAAGCAGCTGGGTGGCAGCAGTGGCTACAAGTGCCAGCATGTGCTCTTCAGACACTCTTGGGTGATCACATATACAGAAAACAACGCCTCACTGACCACCTGAGACTCTGGGAGGTGGATGGAAGAGACACCTGAGTCCTGGCTGTCTGTAAGCTCCTTCACGCCTGCTACCCCGTGGTCATCCTATCCCCTTTCGCTAACGTTGTTAGCCGGGATAAGCACCCTGCCCTCTGCTCTGATGACACAGTGATTGGTGGACGGCCCCAATGTACATGAAGCAATTAACCCTGACCCACAGCAGGGTGTGGACCATATGCTTGCACGTATTCATGCATATGACACTAATCTGTGAGAAAAATTAGGCAATCATTTCTCTGCGGTGATTATATTCAGAAGAACTGTGAGTTAATGTTGGCAACCCGGAATAATTTTCCTTAGAAGAGAACATCATTTGATGACATGGTAATCCATCACATCATTATTAATCCTTAAAATATTCATATTGCATACAGTGATTCATTCTGCCAGCAGATAAAATACACAGCAGCCCGAGTGGAACAAATACATTAGCCTGCTTCAGTGGGCTAACGAAACTTTCTTAAATCACTTTTACATAAAGAAAAGGGCCTGGTGTTATTTTATATTTTTCTTATTATTTAAATGCTTCAGTACATTGTATGTGGGACTGACCAAAGTAAAAAAACCTTCAGTGGTTGTATTCCTTATAATAAAGGAACATCTCAATCAGTGCAACCATTTGACTCTTATATGTTTTTAAAAGTTCTCAGACAATAAAGGAGCTCTAGGGCACAAAGGAAATGGAAATGGTTTTTGTCTTTTTATGGGATTTGTTGAATATTACCAGGCTTGTCCTTCAAGCCCTGCAGTAAACTCTATATGAAGCTGAACTGTGTGTGTTCTACTCAGTACAGTTACGCACAATGCTTTGTGCAAATGGATGTGCACTTACTGCAGCTGGTGGCAAAAGGGAGCAGATTGTAGTTTCTGTCTTAGCAATTTGTGCTGGTGAGCTAATTCATTCATACAGCTATTTGTGGTATTGGGGGATTTTTTAAGTCATATCTTTACCATCAAGACAACAGACCTGGAGCTTCAGACTGAAGCAGCAGGATGTTTGTCAGGACTGTGAACAAGTCTGATCTCCTCTGCTTTGTGAAGCAGTCTGGGGAGAGCGGAGAAACTCGAAGGAACAACAGTGAACTCAATGTTGAGCCACACTTCAGGGTGTATAAAAGCACAGTGTAATCATATGTGAGTCTTAAGATGATTATTTATGAGCACAAGCTGGGTTTCCATTGTTTCCACTGGGTGACCAGCTGTGGATCTGTTTCACAGAGGGATGCAGAGCCTCCAGTCTTCCACACAGCAGACCTCTTTTGTCCTGGCTGCGGTCATTAGTAGTAAACAGCATTGGGACTGGCCCCCTGCTGTTTGGAGTCCCCACACCCACCACACACATGCAGACACATACGTCCAATGTCCAAATACCATCTGGGTTCCTCTTGTTTGGGCCTTTCATTAATGTTCAGTAAAAGGTCAGCTGTGAAATGAAACAAGAAAAACAGTAAGATCAAATGGGTGTACTACAAAGCCTGAGTATGATCTGGATGATAACACTTTGACAATGACAACAACTTGTAGTTTGTTAATAAAACTAGCTAGAGCAGACTTCACTGCCTTGCCAGGAAATTATTAAAGAGTAAACAACTACATTCTTTCACTCAGTCTCTGTCTCTGTGTGGATGTCCACATACCCACCAATTTGTTGTGTCTGCACTGACTTGTCCACATAGGGTCCACACACCAACAACACATGCATCCTCCAAGTGGACTAGAAGGAGTTTAAGAACAACTACACGTCCATGGTGTCTATAGCTGTCCATGTGAACCTTCGCAAGGGAATATAATTGAGGCTTAAGACTTTAAGGTGTGCAAACACTTCTCTGAAATTGCAACCTGGATGAATTTACGAACAGTCAGGCAACTAAGCAGCACCACCTTCTAGGCTCAGTTTTATCCTCTCATGTATTAACACACATTTGAGTCACAGAGGTAACCACTGATTTCCCTAAAAGATGATTTGCCATTTTTACCCATAATCTACACTAAATAATCCATCATGATAAATCTTTTGCAGATGTATTAAAATCAAAAACTGAAATCTCTCATTTAGGAAAGTACTGAGACCCTTTGCTGTGGCACTGCAAATTGAGGTCAGGTGCATCCACTTTGCTTTAATTATCCTTGAGATGTGTGTAGAACTTGACTGGAGTCCACCTGTGGCAAACTGAAATGCTTGAGCATAGTTAAGAACCACAAAAATCACAAACTGTCAAATCCATTGTAAGTTTTTACAACAGTATGTAAATGTGCAAAATGAACTGCAAATACATAGGGTTTTGGTGGTGGTTGAGGCACCAGTTCATGAATTTTGAGAGATGTGGTCTGTGGTCAAATATTCTTTTTTGCTAGGAAGGTTCCTAACTGAGTGAAATAACCTGGAAATATCTAAGTAGCAGCCATGATAAGAGCTGGTTGAATATAGGAACATAGGAAATAATGCCGTCCCACAGTTCTTTATGGCAGCAACATTTAAAGTGACCCATGTCAATAACACCCACAATTGTAAAATTACGTCAGCCAGCGTAAGGCTACATACACACGTTTTTTTAAAACCAAAACAAACCACGTCCAGACAAACATTTTATCTCTGTATCAGAAATAATCTCTGTCCATACTAACACACCTGAAAACACACCAAGGTCAGCAATGCTTGTAATTCATTATCCATGTTGCATTTACCACTGGTACCTGTGGGTCACATGATAGGAGCGTGACGGAATAGGGAAGGATACTTCGTGACGTGAAATGAACATGGGTCTGTTTCTGGCCGTCCAGACTAAAACACAATCCTCCAACTAAAACACTGGCCAGCAGTGTTTCCAAACATCTCTCCATTTTAAGGACTCGAAAATTATTTAGTGTGGACGCCAGGTGTAAACCCAGCAACACTGATGCATTTTAAAACTAAAACATATTAGTGTTGATGTAGCCAAACTGCACTTGGATGTTATATAAATACTAAATACTGAGTGAGGAGGAGCTTTGAAAAGTGAAGTCAATATAGAGAAACGTGAATTACCCAAAGTAAAAAAAAACGTAATTGTGGTAATACTGATAGTACCTTGAGTTTACCTTTGGGAAATTAAGCTACCTCAACCGGTTTGGCCTCTAGGGCTCACTCAAACGAACGCACCTTTAAAAATACAATAGCCATTCAATGGCGCACCCGCGCTAACAAACGACAGTGAGCGTGAGTGTGAGTGGGGGTGTGTGTGAGAGAGAGAGAGAGAGAGAGAGAGAGAGAGAGAGAGAGAGAGAGAGAGAGAGAGAGAGAGAGAGAGAGAGAGAGAGAGGAGGTGCTCCGCCCAGCTCGCGCGTCACACGTCTCCGACACCGGGTGAAAGAACTACACGGCGCTTTCAAACAGCAGTCTTCAGTCGTCGGCGCAGAAGAAACAAGAGCGACTTACGGTGAAAAGACGACGTTTAGCCGCCGAAAAAGTCGCATGGATTTATTTTACTTTTCCGCGAATGTTGAGGTGACTCTGGGCTGACGAGGGACGGCTGAAAACAAGAGGGAGTTCACCCAGCCCCGGAGGAGTTTTCTGTCAGGACGTTAGAGGAGTAACTACGTCCATATCACGGGCGACCATCTAACCGTTGACTCAAGTAACCTACCCTGTAAGTTGTGCGAAAGTGCGTGAGTTTTGACTTAGCAAAACATAGCCTATGGGTTTCAGTAATGGGGATATGTGGTTAGAATTTGCCTGTGTATCCACATTAGGAACGTTTCCAAAACTCAGCAAGGATAAAGAAAACTCACAAAGCTCCTGTTGTGAAAAGGGTTTTTCAGAATCTGGAACAAGTAGTTGAAATTGATTATTTGACTCATAGAAATTAAATCAACAATTTACTATGCAAACATTCCCAAACATGAACTAGTTTCAGCTTCTAAAACGTGAAGATTTGCCAATTTTCTCTGTTTGGTGTAATTTTAAATGGAGTATCTTTGAGTGTGACAAATATTTGTCACAATTATAGACTAAGCAATCGATCTCATAATGGAAAGATGAGTCAGTAATGTTAATAATCATTAGCTGCTTCCCTGGTCAGTGCAAGTTTATCACATTAAATGCCAAGTGCCCCCTGAAACCTTAGAGACACAAACACATACAAACGAGTCACCCAACCTTAATTCAATATTTAAAGGAGATACCTGAGATAATAAATTCTGAATGGTGCTTTTGTCTACATGTTGGCCATCTTTAATTCCTGGTGACACACATTTTTCAACCTGAGCAAACCTGGAGAACCTACCGTTCTAAAACCCTGAAGTCTTTTCCTCCTTCTGTCCTCCTCTCTCTCTCTCTTCGATGCCATATGTGCTTTGGAAGATAAAAGTTTTAATCACATGAGCAACATTTTCCAGAGTTGCAGTGCAGATGTGTGTGTCAGCTCTGTAGCTCTGCTATGTTTAGACAGAAAAGTCCAAACCACACTTTGGATGAGTTGCCTCCATCCAGTCTAGAGTATGTTCCTGCCGTGCTGGTAAATAAGAATGGGGCTAAATTCTGACCAGACAGTGAACATTATGAAACAAACAACAAAATTAAGAAAAGAATGAGCTTTATTTTCAGAGAGCAGTTACACAAGCTGTTTTTCACTCATGGAAACCCATTATCAGCTTGATTACAGTCTATAGACTGGAATTCTGGAGCAAAATGATTTGCTTGTTCAGTAGTGTGGCTCTGTCACAAATACCAAACCATTGATATATTATCTTGAATTCATTTTTCGTCTTTATTTATACCTTACTGTTGTGTTAGCCAGATTGTGGTCCACGACAGTGACTTAATCACTGTGACCCCTCAGATGTGGCTAATCCCCCCCACACACACACACTCACACACACACATACATGGTTGGTAGATAATTGATAAGTAGCCCAATACAGAACAGCAAGTATGTCTTGTGATGTGTAGCCTCAGATAAAATAAGTTAACATATTTGGTGGTTGGGCTTTTGAAGAGATCCATCTAAGTATCAAGTTTCCATGGTAGAGATGGAGATATCAGCTACTTTTTTTCATTTATTTATTTATTTATTTTTTCTGATTTCATGAGTTCAAAGCGTAAGCAATAGCAACTAGTGCCACACTTATTATTTATCTTCCATTTTAAATACAACAAATGTTACTTAGTTTTGACCAAGTTGGCTGACAGAGATGCCTTAGTAATCTCAAAGCCATTTTAGCCATTCAACGGTAGCAAACACTGCGTAATAAGCCAATCATTTCTCCATTTAATGTGCAGATTGCTTACCCTGCCAGCTCAGCAACAGTCAGTGACACACATGAGCTCCACTTTCCTGCTCAAGGACACTTTGACCGTCATGGGATGTGCATTTACCTGTTGATTAAATCAAACCTGTTACCTTTTACAATCAGGACATTTTTCCTACCTCCTCTCATGTATTTATCTCAACCAGTCCACATCACCTAATGAACCATTTCTGACTACTACTCCAGACATTCCTGATATTGGCTGACTAACAGTTTCTAGGGATTTGGAGACAAACCGTGATGGGTAATATAACCATCTACAGAAGGCATGTAGTTTTTTCCCAGAACAGTGTGTACACGGACACAAGAATGCTGGAGGCAGGTTGATTATTCATTTGATGGACGTGCATGACTGCTGAAAAGCAGAAAACTGGCTGCTTTAGTTACAGACTGTTTTTAGTTAAGGGGCTAAATACTTCCTAATATATCACATTTCAGAGAGATTCTGGAGTCAGTTCAGTCTCAAAATACGCAAAAGCCTCAGTTTATAGAGGATGTTTGGCAGCTGAGACAGAGGACTCTGTATCCAGTATGATAATTGAACTTGAGGAAGTGTTCAATGACACTCAGATAAACAATTGGTCAATCAAAAATGTAAAAGAAATGCAACTTTCTGAAGCGTTGAATTAAGTAATACATTTTAGTTAGAAGGGTTTAGCGATTCCTTTTTGATTTAAAGATATGGCTCTTCACCAGTCTTTGTTTCATTTCAAGGATTTCAAGGTCAGTAATTTCAGCACATCCCAAATGGGAGACCTGAAGGTACCCAGGGGTGCTGCTAATTGGGGACATCCCATCAGGTCTGTACTATAACCACACCGTCGTCATTCATGTTGACACAGAAATCTGCACTACCCTGAGTTGAGAGACTTTTCACACAATACCAGTTTGCAGTACATCCAGTACTGTCACTGGTGACACCTCAGACCAGAGCCGTTTTTAGCATGAACGTGTCTACTTGGCTGTTATTCTGTGCTCTGCATCGCATCCAAGTTGACGTCAACTCGCCTAAGGAATCTGCTAACTAAACAAGCGTTCTCTGCTCATTTACAATACTGACAAGAGGAAAAATATCTACAGTTGTGCATTTGGAAAGGTTACATGAAAACAACAGACAACGTCAAAAGAGAAGTGAGTTGTATTTAGCGATAACACAAGAAAATCAGAAACACTCAGTAGTCATTAGGTTCTAGTTTTCCTGTTGCCATTGTTTGGTTATTTCAGTTAATGGTAAAGGAAAGCCCCACATTTTCACCAACGCTCTCCCTACCTTTCTTCTGGTGTCAGCAAGAGAAGCAGTCCACGATGAAATTCAGCATAATCCAGCCTAGTTTCAGCTAACATTAGTGGGGAACCACAGCAGAAATACTGCAACTTGGCTCAACCTGAAAGCTGCCAGCATCATCTGGTGTTACTGCTGATGCTACTCGGACTGACCGCTAGCCAAACAACACATCCAGACTCAGCCTGAATCCCTGCTTTACTTTGTTGTATTTATTTAATAGCAGGACTCTGGATTACCAAACTTTGTGTGAGAAGATGTTACAAATGTAAAATAACAAGTAAAACATCTCATTAAATTTTATTGTTGGTGTCTATTGATAGTTGGCTAGATGAGAAGATTTATATCAGTTTAATCTATGCATGTTCAGTAGAGTGACATTTGGTAACTCTAAAACTGTCCATCTTAGGTGTAACAATCTACAAACCTGCAGCTATATGAGACGAACACTACTGAGTATGTGCAGTGAGTAAGACCAACTGTTGTTGGGCAAGAAATAGCTCTGCTGAATGTGCTAACTGTTCGGTACACCACAATGGCACGTTTGCAGTTTCCACACGTTTTAAATACGATATTTAACCAAGATAGCTTTGGAGACACATTTGACAGAATTCAGCTCACAGTTTCCTTTACTTAAAGCCTTTGTGCTGAGCCAGGCTAGGCACATTTTGGATCTATTATGTGCAAGACGCACACAAATGAAACTGATATCAATCTCCTCTTTTGAAAATGTGTAAGACAGCAAACAACTTTCCAAACATCAGTGTTTGAGACAACACATACAGTTTACGTGCTAACTTGGCTGAACATACCCTAACAATTGTCCTTTTTTGCAGTGACTAAAAGAGTATACATAGTATTCACTATCCGTAACAGTGGTCATAGTTGAGAGGTGTGTAGCAATATTTCAAGATGCACTGTTTCTCCACTTCCTGTGTTTGTCACCAAGTTGAGACTCATCCATAATTATCCACACTTCCACCCTCTTACTCTATCCATTAACTTCTCTTCTGGCTAAAGTTTTCTTAGTTACAGAGGTCAAGAACGATTATAGTACCTACAGTTTCAGCTGTATGATGAGATGCTTAAGTTAAGCCATAAAAGTGTAAGTCAGACTACACAAAACAACATAGAAGTTCTTTAATGACTAGTTTGATTTTTGATTTTAACCCTGATACATTAAGAACAGCCAGACTTAGAATGGCAGTGTTTTTTATCACAGATAATGTCTGTAAGAAAGCTTAATCCAAATGTATATTTGCCAAAGTCAGAAGCAACTGCTGTTATTTAAGTGCTTGGCCGCCACTGTTTTCCATGATCCATTAAAAACAGCTTACGGGGATGGACGCAACTAATCCATAATGATACAGCCATTTTGCCGACAGCAGTATGGCAAATACATTAGTGGGTTTAAAGTCGTTAATGGTGAGGGTGAAAAAATAAACTGACTTTAGTGATACCTTGAATGCAGACTAACGTCCCACACAGCTCTAAGTAAGTGCATTTGACTATTGTTACATACAGTATTTGTTGTGTTCACCGTGTAACCCAGCATGTTGTTAGATTAAAGTGGTTTGACTGTAGGAGACCACACTGTCTGTGGGTTGATGGCAGACAGCTGGTGTCTTCATTGATGATGGTGTGCCAGGCCTGTACCGCACTTCTTGCTTGTTTCAGCATCTTTTTCCCCTTAGTCTGGTTTTTGACAAGTGAGACATGGTCAGTCAGACCGAGGTCAAATGGCCGACTCAGCCAGTCAAGGGCATTAAGCAAACTTGGCCATTTAAAAACTTGGTTGCCTTAGAGCTGAAAAGATCAACTGATTGATTTGTCAGATTTTTTAAGGGTCTGGTTTAAGCGTCTCAAATGAGAAATTACATTATTTCCTTTTCTTTTACATTATGTTAGGCTGACTTATTTGGGTTTTGGACTGTTGCCTGACAGACAATTTGAAGACTATGTAATTGTAATGGGTATTTTTTTATTGTCAAGTTATTTTTAAAAAAATCATCATCGTATTAATTGATAAGGAAAATAGTCATTTGTTGCAACCCTAGTTGCCTTCACTGTATGGTGAAGAGCATTGCATTCACATAAAATTTGAGTACTGTGTATGACACTAAAAGTCTTATGCCATGTGAAAACCATTAAACGTGACGCACATTAACCTCACTGTGGCTACATTATAATTCCAGTGTGCAGAAAGAGATTGAAAACAATGAAAACATCTCCTTGTTCTAACCCATTTTATTTGTTGCATCATATGAATGTGTAGTTGTAGTAGTAGCTGATGGGTTCCATCTAACTTGTAGCGTCAGTGATACTTATCGCTCTGTCTCCTTTTTGTATACCTTTTCTTAACTCTATTGTGTGTGGTAAGAAGTCCCATTTGTTAGCATTGTATATTTAACAACAGGAGGAAATCTTTCATCAATCTGAGTCAGTGTTGTGTAGTTGTTTTCCAGTACATGAGCCGATTGAGTGGAGAGGAAATGTACTTAGGGAGTAGATGGGTTGGGGAAGTAGGAATTTGATGAGGGGAAAATGAGCTATAGACACAGTGATGATATCAAGACATAACTCAGGGCAACCTGGAGGAAGATAATGATCACATCAGAGCATAACAGAGACATTAAATCTGAAAATCTTTGCTTTATAATAAACTTATTGAGTATTTTATCTCTTGCGGGACTGCAACTTAACAGAATTCGTCCCAGATAGACCTTTTCTGCTGGTGACAGTTAACAACCTGAAATTTAATGTGTTGCCAGTGTCACAGGTTGTTTCGACTGTTTTCCACCAACTTCAGTGACATGTTCCTGAATCCAACATCCATGTACTCTTGGGGAAGAATAGAATACAGTATATTATATGCAACACGGCAAACACTGCAGTTAATAACACCAGATACTTAGCTAAGCACTACAAGGAAATGTGTCTCTATACTGGCGTGTGTTTCATTGTCTTTTTATGCTTTTGTCAGTGTGAACTGTAGATTACACAATGTTGGAGCATGCTACTGGTACATTGCCCAGTAACATTCAGGCAGTACTAGGGCTGGGTATCGATTTTCGATACCGGTACCAATACCAATGCCTTGACTTTGATACCGGTTCCTGAACAATACTTTTTTCAATACCATTTTTATCAAATCAATTCTAACAAAGAAAATTACATTACATATTATGGTACAAATCTTGAGTTTTATTTTTCAGCTTTGGCATTTTTCCACTCAAAGCAGCAACATAAAACATAAAAAATATACAACAAATAATTTTCAGTGCAAAAGAACAAGTGACAAGTCAGTGTCTGATGCTCACTGCTGCATGCTAGGGACCTTTAAATCTTTGTGCAGTTGAACACAGAGCAACTTTCAAATGCTTCATCAAATTGGTTGTGTTGCTGGCCTTAGCAACAATGTCCTTTTTGCAAATATTGCATCACGCACTATTGGCATCAGTCTTGCTAAAATGGAGCCACACTTTTGACCTCGGTCGCATTTTTTTAATTGCTTCGACACACACACTGTAGTTCACAACACAGATAAACGTGAACCGTGTATATTTATATGTATATATATTTATAAGTATATTTCCTGCCTGCCTCTACCGCGTGTAACATTACAGCCAGTCACCGGCAGCATTATCAGATCTTGATCACGTGATTAACTTCTTGGTACCGAAACGACCAAAACAAAGCATCTTTCGATACCAGGTAGTATCTAAGCATTTCGGTTGGTACCACAAAAGAACCGAAGTTCGGTACCCAGCCCTAGGTAGTACTGGCATTTTCAAAATATGTAACCTTTCAATTTTTCTTCCAGCTATCAGGGAAGCGTGGCCAATCTCTTTACTTTAGACTAATAGTGGATTATTTTTTGATTAATTGTTTTGTTAAAATTTAAAATTATGAAAAAATCACAAGTTATGAGAGCCCAGGTTGAAGTCTTCAGATGTCTGGTCTGTTTGACTTGTTGACTTGTTTGACTACAAGTACAAAGCACAAAGATATTCAGTTTACTGTTTTTATATGACAAAGAAAAACAGACAATCCTGCCATTTGAGAACCTAGAACCTGAAGACGATGGCGATTGTGTTCCTTCTTCCTGGTTTGTCGGGGATGACACAGTTGGGTTGATGAAGCAGACCTCAGCGCTTGGGCA
Source organism: Lates japonicus (assembly GCA_033238685.1). Classification (NCBI taxonomy): domain Eukaryota; kingdom Metazoa; phylum Chordata; class Actinopteri; family Centropomidae; genus Lates; species Lates japonicus. The sequence goes on along the minus strand of BRZM01000255.1, from coordinate 1,167,774 downwards.
ACAGGATATGACTGTTTGGAGAGAGGTCACAGATCAACTAGTTTGCTAATCAACATTGTCACAGGCTTGGTATCTCATGAAACTTTGTAATGGAATAAAGAAACAAAGCCATAAAGTCTTTGGATTTAAATTACCAATATATACATTATTTTGTTGCATAGAAGTAAATTCTAATTTGCCAGGAAGTTGGACATGTTAACTCTTTTAGCAGTTTGAAACCTTGTTCACCATTGTCTGCACTCCCCCTCCCTCTGTCTCATACCCCCTTCCTGCCCTCAGGCCTGAGGATGTGTAACATACTTACATAGCCATTTACAGTTCATAATTCAGACATAATGTCAGATATACCAGTTCCCTGTGCAGAAACTAATCAAACTTCCTCAGCTTGATCCATGCAACCATGCATACATTTTCAGGCCATTAGGCCCCTATAAGTTGCACAGGCACAATATGACAACACTAGCTGCACCATAAAGGCACTTCAGCATCCTGTTTAGAAATGTGGTCACATGTGCAGCTCATTGTGTCATCTAAGGAAAGGGGAAGCATAGATGGTGAGGTGGGTGTGGCTGAGTTTGTTCTCACTCAATTTTCCGACATAAAAATTTTCAGATCATTATCAGGAAAATCAAAGAAGGGAGGATTTGTACCCTGAGCTGTCAATGCTCAATCAGTCTTAACTCATACACACACCCTCAAGTTGTTATATGCAATTGCAGAATGACCAGCTTTTATCTTTCTCTTTGTTTGCTTGTAGTAAGTGCTTCATTTATGTAAATGTGATGTATCTGGGGAGTCACGATATTTCACATCACTTAAACAGCTTAGGCCGAGCTGAAGCCATTGCCCTCCTCACTGCATCACCATCAGTTGCATTTCTGTAAATGACGCCACTGTGTCTGTGTGTCCTTTTCCTCACCGACACACATTTCCTACACTGCCTCGCCTTACCTCACAAGCTATCTATTTGATGTTGGAAAAGAAGTACTCCGTAATACCCTGAGACTATGTTTCTCTGGTAATCTATTTGCCTTCCTGCTACAACTGCTGTCATTAGTTGCAATTGCCGTTTTCCACTGAAAGGCTGAACTACCACTTAGACCACAGTTACAGTGTAGGCTTTTTGTCAGTCCATCTTAAATGCGTAAAATGAATGACTGCAGAAAGTCAGCACTGTGGAACATCTAGCTTTATCATCCTCAATAAGCACACAGTTCACTCTCACCACTCCATCAGTCCCATCTCCAGCCACAGCACTGCCCTGCTGCACACTGCCTGCCCAGCACCAAACACTAGACAGGCAAGGTTAGCTGCTAGCTGGTGAGGACAGGGTAGTATTGGTGTTTGTAGAGACCAAAAACAGCGCTAAAAGAGAGCAAGTATTAGTAGTAGTAGAGCTGGGTCGATATCTGGTTTCACCGGTCAAGTGCGGGAGTTTAAACTGGTTTGAATTCATGTGAACCTGATGGACCAACATCATGATAGGTTCTGGTACATTAAAAAGTAGCCTACATCAGCAGCCTGTGTCGATGGCGTCACAGCATTAAATCCATATTGTAATTAATAGTAATTTTCAGAATTAATAATAATTTGCAGAATTTTAGAAATAAAAACACAACAAGTAACTCAGTTGTTTGGATGATTGTGGCACTGCTTAATTTCTGCCTCTTCTTATTTAGTGTTTATTGGTGGGTGGCAAACCAGCTTACAGATTCAATACCACCACCAAGTGGACTGGAGTCACTACGCTCTCATTCATGGCTTATCTCAGTCAAATAGGAGCGTCTGCCGAGTCAAGTGTGACACCTATTGGCATAATTAAATATAGCAGTCCACCCCAGTGTTAATCTTATATCAATATCAAACCAATTTGACCCAACTCCAATGTTGGATTTACATTTTCCAGGACTTTTCTATAAGATTTTAATAGATTTTAATAGCACCACTGCATTCATGACTATTTGTTGTATCTCACTCCTCTCCCATTAGTTATCTTGGGAACTACAGTCATGAGAGTATATATAGTACATGAAACATTTTGTAGCCTGAGTATGTACACAATGTCTTTGTTCATTAGGGGGCAGTGCTCGTCAGGTCAGTCATATACACACACACCCACACAAACAAACACACATGTCCTTAAGTTTAGATTACGTTGAGTGTGAGGGAACGAGTCACAGCATGGAGACAGGTGACCTTTAGCATGTGGAGTCAGAGTGACAAGTATTTGTTGATAATGAGAAATTCCAGTCTATTTAAAGTGTGGGGCAGGATTATTGTCTGCTGATGCAAGTTTCTCTTTATCCCACCACCAGTTTGTAAAACATTGTGGTTTATAGATAAACCCGCCATGTAGCTAGAAGATTGTCATGTATGCAAGATAATGAAAGAAAAGAACAATGCAGCAGGTGACCCCAGTTGTTTTTACTAATTTCTCAGCTGGAGGACCCAAGTTTGTGTCTTCATCTTGTAATATAGCTCTCAAATGCTGAGTGCTGCTGAAGTGTCACTGAGCAAAATACAGGATCCCAATCAGTTGCAGGCACACAGAGTCATAGATAACTAGCTGTGCATTTTTTTGTGATATCCATTATTCAGACAAAAAAAACATCATGTATTTTACTTAATTTTATGAAGGTTATTTAACAAATTACGACCTTATTAAAAGATTCTGTACCTATTTTGCAAACCAATCATCCATAATGTCTGATTTAGTTGTTGACTAACAAGAACACAGCCACCAGGACTCATTTTAAAAACCCACAAACTCATCAGTCAAGCCCACGTGTCTGCAACTAGCTCCTACACATGAAGTGGGACCTTTAACCCTTTGTGAATACTGGTGATGACTGTCGATATTTGGTGGGCAGACTCCAGCTCAGGCAGCACCTCTCTCTGTTGCAGCTCTCAAGCTATTTATGGCCCTCTTCTCTTCGCACTATGTTGCCATTAGGCCCACATTCCCTCATGCTGAAACATCCTCATATATTCCTCTGACCTGGGTCAAGTAGTGCTCAAAAATATCTCTCCAGTAGTTATAATCTACACAGGTGCAGGACGGACTGTGTGTGCAACAATTTGCAACACAGGTACAAGGCAGGTTTATCTGCATAGCATCATTCATACACAAAGATAGTTCAGAGTGCTTAACGTAATGCATGAAAGATACAACAATTAAAAAGTGAAAACAGAGATAGATAGAAATGACTTCAAGATGTAACATATTCCACAAAACAAAGTGATGTTGAATCACAATAGCTGAACCTCTTTTGTATTCCTGATCGGGGTGACAGGCTATAATCTTCGGAAGACATCGGTACTGATTTGTTAGTGTAACTGAAGATGCTTTTATTCAGAGGCCATTTGTGGGACATTTATGCAAAATCTCTTGACAGTATTTGAAGCGGATACATTTTTTGCATGGCATGGGCTTTTCTTTCTATTCCTCACTTAAGATGTCACATCAAACCTCACTGTGGACTTTAACATGTACAGCATCAAAGAAGTACATCAAGTAGAGTAGGGCTGTCTTTTTTGGTAGCTCCATCATTGTACACACAGCAACACATGGGAGAAGCATGACAGGCTAAAAGCTTTTTTCAAACCAAGCCTCAACTTGAAATCACCTAACTACAAAACTACTTGTAATAGAAATGGAGAACGACGATGGAATCAGAGGGCTGTGCCGCAATTATGGATGTATGGAAGTAATTTGCTGTTTTCTTGGTTGATCGTTGAGTCAGCCAAAAATAAGAAAACAGTGAAAGAATGTTTTCCAGAGCTCGAGGAGATGGTGCCAAATGTCTAGTTTTGTTTGGCATTTTTGCTTGAAAAATTACCTAAATGATAAATTGGTTATAAAAATTCTTGCAAAATAATTTTCTGTTCATCGACTAATCATTTCAGCTCTGTGTCTGTTCTGTTGGCTGCACTGGTTTTGATGCGGACACTGGTACAACCTCACCCGCACTCGTCCAGCGTGACTGTCTGTTTATCTTTCAGCATATTCAGCATAACATACCTGGGTGAAAAACTGGAAATTGAACCCTACTCCAGTTCACATACCCAGCACTTGTGAGGACTTGTTGCAAGGTGGAAGAGCCCACTGAGAAATTGTTAAATGTTAAACCGAAATGCCACACATTGGCTTCACTAAATCCACAGCAGAAACTTTTCCACTGTTTTTTTCCCCCCACTGTTGTGCTCCACTGATTGGTCAGACGTCCCTCTATCTTCATTCTCCCGCTTCTGTGAGTTGAGAGTTGAACTTTGTCCAGAGACCTCACATGGTCTCAGTGGTGGACAGTCATCTGCTGTGCTGCCTCCTTATCTGCTATCATGCACACACAGCAGTGGACCTATGTTGTGTCTGTCCTGGTGACCTCTTTCACACTAGTGTCTTTGGTTTCATTGCAACAGTGAGTGTGTGTGCTAATGTGCCATGTCTTTATTTTAAATCAGTATTGTTATATTTTTATTATTATTATGATTATTATTATTAATAACAAACACAAACTCCACACGCTGAGTACAGACATATTAAGTGGTTAGCACCTGAAGATGCACCTTAATACAGCAAAACTAGTGCTAGTTAGTGCAGCTTCATTAGTTGTGTTTTCAGCTGCAAACACAAATAGCTGTCAACATGACCATTAGCCTGAATATTATTTCAAGTTAATAATAACGTGGGTTGGGGGATAGGTACAGGAAGCAAAACGTGTTAAGATGTGCTGCATGAAGTAAAATGAGAGCCCATAGATTTGCTTTACAATTTGCCACTTAGTCATCCTTTCAGACACACAAACACAGATGGCAGTACGCCACCATGCAAGCAGCAGTTTGGGTTAAGTGTCTTGATGTCTTTTAACAACATTTCAACTCTCAAGCCGTCACTACTTCATCTGAAATTGCAATAAAGGGAAGATGTGACTGGACCACAAAAACTATATGTTGGATAGATTCCTGTGACCTTTTCACCATCATTGAAGCAGAGGAATAGAAACCAGAGGAAGAAGAAGAAAGAAGAAGTCCTGTTAATTTTGTTAAGAAAGCAAGGCAGACAAAGAGCGAATTCCAGACTACATGGCTCATATTTAGATTAGAGTCAGTGAGTGCATCAGAAATTATTGACATTCCTCTGGTAATTGACTCCTCTGCTCATACATCTCGTCACAGTTTTGGGTGTAGCGTAATGACGTGAATGTTTGAAGCTGTTTATTCCTTAACAGTGCACAGTGAAAGGTGATATGGCCTCATTATCTGCTGACCCCTCATATCTAACTCATACAGCCAGTGGATTAATGATTAACAAAATCCAGCCATGTGTGTAAATGGAGCTTTCCACATCAGTGTGTCTTTAGTAAATTCTTATTTTGGTGTTATTATTAATTTTTTCTAATTTACCAGTAGTGTTGGTGGTGTTTTGCCCACAAAATGTATCCACCAGAGACAAACTGTGCAGTTACTTGGTGTTTGTCTGGTGTTCATCACCAGGTTTGTTAGTAATCGTTACAATTTTACAGTCTATTGACAGCAGTCAGTAGTGGGGGCAAACAAGAGGAGCATTTATACTTTGTTTGCTGTCAGGCTGAAAATACTTGCTTTGGGTGGGAGTTAGCCAGCATGGTGTGTACCCTACTAATGTGTTTTCCTCTGCATTTGGCGTCAGTCTTGTTTATACTCAGCATCAAAATGCATCTTGTTTTGATTTGATCAACAAGTGGGTAGCTCGGAAAAATAGCTGGTTTTCCAAGTAAGTTCGACAAAGTGTCCAGGTCTTTACCTGACCAAGAAGCTTCAGCTGTAGCGTGTAGCTCAGATAGATCTGGGTGGCAGATAGAAAGTCTGAACAGGACTTTCATGACTTTAGGGTTACCTTGTCTTTATGACTAGAATTGTTCGGGTTTTCAGATCTTTGCACACTTCCAGTAATGGTGGCAGTGTTCTGGACATGCTTCACAGAAATCAGCTGAGAACTGTGATGCCAGGTTTCACATTAAGATCCTTCAACTCCCCCAACTGATGTATCTGGAACATAGCGGATGTGCATGCAGCAGCATGTCTTTGAGTAAAGAGAAGTTTATACTTGAGAAACTCTTAAGCCTGAGGAGAGAAAATGACATGGATGAGCACAAATGTCTGAAAGCTCATGAAAATCCTTGAAAACAACTGTTAGACAAAAGCTTTTGGTTTCTGTGGTGGGAAGGATGTGTGTGATTCCATCTTGGTCATCTGTTAAATGCAGCAGTCCCTCATTTTTGTATCGCATGTACTGATGTTCCCCTTGTACAAAACATATTTTGGTGTCTTTATTCCACCCAAGGCTGTATTTGATTTGAATTTATATACACTCGAGTAAACAGGCTCCAGTCTACCTTTTGCAGTAATCAAATTTCTTTGCCGTTATGTATATGAGAAACATGGATTTCTATAAGTAGGATCGGGGATTAGAGAAACCTGATTTTCCCAGCCCAAATCACCTGGAGAAAGTGGATTACATATTGTACATATTGTACTTATATTGCTGATGCCAGTGCCAATTTTAAGACATTTATTTATTAAGTGGTATGGCAAAATGCACATATGAAGTCTGTAAAAAAGATCATATCAGTCTGCTGTGGAAATTCATTTGTAAATTCCCAAATAAGTGTTTTATTTTAGAGCTAGAGTATTATGTGAAACAGTCTAAACTGTGCTGCCTCTTGTGTATTGTCTTCTCACTGCTATTACAAACTGTTGAAGTTACAGTTTTTGAGGTGGACACACTTAATCAGCATGAGCCGCCCGCTTGTTGATTTTGTTTAGTTTAATCAATCAGTGGAGACGGGCCATGTATGACATGTGTGAACTGATACAGACCATTTGTTTTTCTCCTAACCGGAGCTCCACAGTGGAAATACAAGAAATACAAGCAAATACAAATATTTACTGCAGATAAACTATCACCGAACTGTCAGTTGTGTTGTTATCACCTAGTCTAAACACAAGATCTGTTGTTCACCCTCTCTACCTCCTGCTCATCAGTTCCTATCTGTTCCTCAGTGCTACATTCTCTCCCTTTTGTTCACATTTGTTGGATTTAAAAAGAGAAGGAAATGGTTCAGCAGCTTTTCAGCACGGAGCTCTACACAGCTGTTGACATGCTGCTTGTTTCGTCTTTCAGGTTCAGCCCTCCTCTGCACCCCTCCCTCTCAGTTCCTTCCCCTCTTTGCCCCTTTTCCCCACTGGTTCCTCTGCCACAGAGGGCGGAGCGAAGTATGGGGTAAGAGAGCTGAGAGGAGACGCAAAGACACAACAAGCTGAGGAGGCCCGCTCACCTGCACAGGTAAGAATCTGCTCTGAGCACTTCAGAAACACTGCTACACATGCAGCATATGGTCAGAGGACTTTTTTTAAGTGAGTTGAAGTGACACACAAACTTCATCTAATTTTCATCTTTTATCAACCAACACCCACCTCCTCCATGAGGTATTTGAATTTGTCTGAACAGAACTTTTAACCCGAGTCTGCTTACATTCAATGAGTCTCTAATGCTGCTATTGTTTTCTGCTGTCTCATGCCCATCCTCCACCCAGGTGAGGCACCTCACCTCACTGAACATTTTATCAGGTGAAAACCTCAATGGTCAAACACAGCCTGGCTTTGTCCCATAGATTACTGCTAGATATAATCAGTGTGCCACAGCTGTGTGTGCGTGACACTGCAAACAGCATTGAAGTGTATCTGGCCCACTGCACCACCCATAAATTGTAAAAATAGTTAATGTTTTAAGAGCCCGACAGGGAGTTCTAAAACTGTGTTGTAGGCAGAAATGTTTTTTGTCAGCAAAGGTTTTCACAATAGGTGTTTGTAACATACATGTGTATGTTATAAACATATTAATAACTATAACTAATAACATGAAGGTCCAAAGCCTTCCATTGTCTAGTTATGCCATAGTTATATATTATTTATGGCGTTATTTTGAATGCTGAATGATGCGTTAGTATGGTTCAGATTTTTTGTTTACTAGTTTGCATTGAACTAACCACACAAGAATTTCATTACCCACAAACCAATCACAGTCACAGAAGACGATCAAAGTATGCACCAATTTCAGTGTGATTATTAAGGCATTATACCACAGCCACAGAAATGCTTTGCTTTTTCAGGTCTTTGATAAAAATTGGTAAAACTAGGTTCAATATTTCTCTCACCTCTCTCCCTACGTACCTGTATGTCATTTTTCGAGCCCTGCACTGCTAAGAGGGGTTAAAGAGGAAAAGCTATGGCTATGCTTGTCCTTGTTGGTAATATAACACTGGCATACTATCAGGAATATGTTTCATCATCCTGTGTTGCTGGCACTTGTCTTTTTATCTGGAAATATGAGTAAAATTCAAGGGATAGGACAAAAGACAGCAAGGAGGAGAATAGAAGAAGACAGACAGAGGAGGAGAGGAAAAAAGGGGAGTAAACAAAGGATAGGGAGTAGGAAAGAGAGCAAACAGGAGCACAGCAGTGCAGAGTTGTTGCTAGGAGGCTGAGAAGGCAACACGATACAGAGGCAGGAAGGATACATGCAGTGGTGCAGAGGAAGGAAAACAGTCGTCAAATATCCATTTTTATTTGTTAGATAGAAGTTGCTTGCATTTTTAATTGTTTATGTTTGAGTGTTATTTGTATTGATAACAAGTATCAGAGAACAATTTAAGATTTTCCTCTTCTGTTTGTGTGTGTGCATGTACCCTCCAAACCATCTGTAACTCTATCTGTCCCTCTCTCTCTCCAGTCTGCATCATAATACTAATCACTGGATGCCTGATCAGTCCATTGGGCCACAGCCACAGCTATTAGTCAAATAATCGATTACTTGATCCAAAGTAGTAGTAGTATCAACTGTCATTTTTAAAGAAAAAATGACAAATATTTGCAGGTCCCAGCCTTTCAAATAGGAGGATTTGTGGCTTGTTTTTTTTCTCATATATGATAAAAAAATGAAATATGTTTCAGTTTTGAACTGTTGGTTGGATAAAACAAGCAGTTTAAGTTCATTATTTTGGACCATGGAAAGTTGTGGTATTTCTAACCACTTTTTGATGTATTCTAGACTAAACGTTGATCGATTTCAGCAGCCTCTCAGAGCTGCTAACATGGCTGAAGAGTCTTTTCTTTTTTTCAGACATGGATTTGACTGAAACAGTCAAGACATAAAGCTTTAACTGCCCTTAAATGACCCTAATAGTTCCCAGATGCTGAGACTTTTTTCTCACAGAGCACAGCCTCTGGCCTCTTGGCTTAGTTTCTGAGAAAAAGCTGCATGGTTACTGCCATTTATTTATATATTTTGATATATATTTTTTATCATGGTGCCTTCATCAGTTTGTTTTATTGGTTTCAAAGGACTCATTATAAAATGTGTAGTCTGAAGTTTACAGCCTCAGAATTAAAATTAAAATGTTCAAGTGGGACATCCTGGTAGCCTAGGGGTTAAAGATGTTGAACATGTAGTCATTGGTATAGCTGAGAATCTTTGTTGCATGTCATCCCTCCTTTTTCTCCCCTAATGTCCTGTTCCATCCCTACTGCCAGCTATCTAAAGAAAGGAAGAAGATTTTCAAAAAATGTAAGTAATTTTAATAATCTTGGATAGTGTTTGTCATTCAGGGTTTTGGCCCAGACCACAAGAATTTCTAAGGTGTAGTTCATCAATAACCCAACAATCGTCCAAGCAGATGTACAGCTGATGTGGCTGCTGCACTGGCAAGCACAAAATGGAGGAAGAAAAATGGAATGACAGGCCCAGAAAGTGAAGGGAAGTAGGCAGACACTTTAAGTAAGAAGAAGTTTTAAAAAAGTAAGACATGGCAAAGAGAACATTAACAGCGAGAATGCCAAAGCAGAAACCTGAGGCAGACTCAAACCTTGTGAAAGACTGTATTGTCTGTTTGAACCCACTGCTCACATGTCCTTGTTTCTTTTTCTGGTTTCAGTGACGCTGGCCAAACTGCATGAAATCCAAGTTGACAAAGCATCCTCTAATATTTGGCTTCCATGAAATTGTCCTCTGCCATTATATTGTTTTAATTAAGTAAAACACCATGCCATCATCAGCTAACAAAAGACACGTAGCAGTATGCCGGCAGTAATACAGACTAATCTTACAACATGACCTCAGGTTATTCTTTTTTCTTTTTTTTTTTTTTATGGTGGATAATTGTCTGCTCGTCTTACTGTATTTAGTTTGAACCGTAGCCAGGTCTACCAGTTAATGTGTGCATGCTGCTTTATGATTGTGCCTGTCATGTTAGCGCAAACACACACTCACACACACCGTGCTGGTTAACCTGAATGACATCTGTTGGTTGTTGATTTGCAGAGTTTGCAGAACGATTTTCTGACTTAACGTTACACAGTGGTTGAACACAATCACAGAGCCAGACGATTTTATAGGATCATAGAAGGAGGATCTGTGAAGGATCTGTGATTTAACATGTGGTTAGAGGCAGTTTCACAAGTTTTAAGCTGTGTTGGTGAGGCACCACCTTTTAAGAAGTGTGTTTCAGAGGGACACTAGCTCTTGTTTTACATAATATCTCAGCACTAAACACTAATAGGACTGCAGAACAGGACATGTGAATGGAGGACAGATAAACAACCAAAAGGGAAGCATCAGATAGGGACTTGCCCAATTACAATTAATAGAAAACCCCAAGATTCATAGCGAGAATGACGCATTACATCCAATCTTGGTTTGGATAATTACCTAATGAGTCACTAGCCACAGTAGGTTCCTGGGATGTTCAGAGCAACTGACAGAAATAGAGCCTCTCTTGAGGGATCAATGTATTAACCATACTATAAATGTCTCCATGCAAGTATGACTTTCTTTTCACCCATAACAAGCTCCATGCATCCTGTACATGTGATCCATGAGAGGCCTGAAGCTGAAAGCTGGTACACTGTAAACCATGATGGTAAAATTAGAAAGACTTTGAGGTGTTTCCTTTCCTGCGATGATTTGGATTTCCAGATATTTTATCCCTTCTGATGTTTCCTCCAGCAACTTAAAATGAAATGCTTTGGGGAAAACAAGCATTTTCATGTGACTTTGGGTCGCTGTGCTCTCACAGTCGCAATATCCTCTACAGTTTCCTCATAACAAAGAAAGAAGTGATGAGACAACACACTTAACTATTGTGCTGCCATGACTGGCCAAAAAAAGATTGATCGCTATCTTGTTTTCCACAAAATGGTTTGCACATGATCATTAACCAGAAAAATCAATTCAATTGTAAGCCGTCGCTATGACTGATCCACAGTGTTTGGTTAAAAAATTACAGAAACATCAAAAGAGACCAAATATCTGTTTACCACACAAGCTTCCCTGTGATAATTGTTTAGCAAAGATACAAAGATAAAGATCTAGTAATTTATGTTCACCAGAATCTACTGCAACAGTTACTAAGTCCTGATGACCAACTTTGAATACAACAATAATACCCTCTATCCAGTAAATAGTCCATATTGTGCACCAGAAACTAGACCGGTCCTTCCATGGTATTCAAATGCAGCCAGTGAACCAAAGAGTTTTCTTGTCCCTAACGTCTTTATTTCTTTTTCTCTGTGTGTCTGCTCAGGTGGTGACGGTTGCAGGACGCTGTCATGGCGATGCAGCGGAGGAGGCTGAAGCTTGTGGTGACAGTGATGATGATCAACCTCTTCATCTTCATCCTCATTTTCCGACACAGCAGTCAAGACAAAAATGGTCATCACAAGGTCCGAATCCCCTCCGGACCCTTCTGGACCAAACTGGCTCCCAATGTGGCTTACTGGAACCTCCAACAGCAGATTCTTGACCTTCAGAACAATCCCATCCTGATGGCTAACTACAGCGCCACAGCCATGCCTGAGTGGTTTACTGACACCAGTTTGACCTCTGACACCTGTAAGCGTAACCTCAGGGTTAAAACTCAGGTGAAAGACTACAACTCCCTACCAGACCGCTTCAAGGACTTCCTGCTTTACATGCATTGCCGTTCCTACCCAATAGTGGTGGACCAGCTCGATATCTGTAAGGAGCAGCCATTCCTGCTCCTGGCTGTCAAATCCCAGGTATCGCACTTCGACCGCCGCCAGGCCATTCGTCAGTCCTGGGGAAAGGCGGGTGTTATAGCCAATCAGACGGTGGTTACTGTCTTCCTTCTCGGCAATGCCACAGCTTGGGACCACCACCCAGATCTATCCAACAGCCTGCGTGATGAGAGCGCCCGCCATCAAGACATCATCCAGTGGGATTACCGAGATTCATTCTTCAACCTGACTGTCAAAGAAGTTTTGTTCCTGGAATGGATCCAGACTCATTGCCCCGATGCTCGCTTCATCTTCAAAGGTGACGACGATGTCTTTGTCAACACCTACCGCATCCTGGACTTCCTCAAGGGCCTCTCAGAGCCCAAAGCCAGGGACTTATTTGTGGGTGATGTGATCACCGACGCGGGGCCACACCGAGACAAGAAGGTCAAATACTTCATCCCAGAGAGCATGTACGTCGGGAAGTACCCTCCGTACGCAGGAGGTGGTGGGTACCTTTACTCTGGTGACATTGCTGCTCGTCTGCACGGTGTGTCACAACAAGTACCGCTCTACCCGATAGATGATGTCTACACAGGTATGTGTCTTAGGAAGCTAGGACTGGCCCCCGAGAAGCACAAAGGCTTCAGGACATTTGACATAGAGGAGAAGTACAGGTCAAACCCCTGCGCCTATAAGAGTTTAATGCTTGTTCACCCGAGGACCCCGCAGCAGATGATCCAGATCTGGAACTGGCTCAGTAGCCCTGATCTCAACTGCCAGTGATGACTCCACAGCAACCAGTTTGGGACTGACTGAAATGGCCCCAGAGAAGAAGACATTTTGGGGTCGCTCCCAGAAGGTCAAAGTGATAAATATTTTATCTTGAGCTGGGTCATGGCTTAAAAGTTGGCAGCTTTAAGTTAAGATATAATGGTCACGTGGAGCCTCAGCTTGGTGCAACTGATGCATTATACCTCTAAAAATCAGGATGGATGTGTTGTTAGCTCCATTTTTCAAAAATGACCACCATAGTATTTAGACTTGATGTCAGACTTCCATAGACAAGCTAACCCTGCTTTACTGTGTCAAACTAGCTTGTGACCGTGTCTTTCATTGCGTGCACATATTTATATCACAACTATTTATATGGCCTTTAAAATGCTTTAACACTGTGTGTCAGCTCCATAATGGAGCGTCTCAATGCTGTATTATATAGATAAGGAGACTAAGACCGGTGATGTGTCCACCTGGGACTCTTCTTTGTTGTTCGATCAAGGGAAAAGACTCTTGAGTGTCAAAGAGTGAGTTCTTGGTAAAAACCAGTGGTTCCCACATGTAGCAGTTTATTGCTGCTAGCTTTAAAAGAGCTTCCTGGCGAACACTTCCTGGTAATTGTCGCTGGAGGCTTAGTTTGTGCTGCTATTTCCATCCACACTCCCTAAAGTATTTACTTGTGACTCGCTCCAACTCAAACTCAGCCAGTTTCTCCAAACCACCTGAGGAAACTCTCTCGTCTTCACTATTAGTGTTTGTTAATTTACAAACCATTCATTCATTCTTGAAAAGGACTTAAGTTTGTTTTACTTTAAATCCATCATTCAGTTTCTCAAAAATCCACAGGTTTCACTCTTTATTAATGATAGTTTCTCTGATTTGTGCTGTTTGACATTTTTAACCAATAGAAACATCATGTTACAACAAAGGTTCAAATCATTAGGTTTGAAACAGGGAGTTTGGTGGAGTGAATACACACTTTCTTTTCAGGAAATAAGGGGAATAGGAGCCCAGCTCTGAACAGCTCAGCAGGTCTGGGCTTGGCTTGATATGGATGGAGAAATCTAAATGCTGTCTAATTCTGCTTCAGGTTCTCACCTTATATAAACAGAAAAACCGCTCATATAAATCCTAAGTGCATTTCCAGAGCTATACACATTTCAGGCTGCAAGAGTAGAGCTTCTGTATGAAATGCTCAGTATATCTTGCTTCATGAGTTGTTGTGTGAAAGTGTTGAATATTTGTTAAATATTGCTTTACTGTGATGTCAGTGAATCAGAGTCAGTAATGCTTTAAAACACAGGTGGAACATGGTGGAACATCATGTCTAAGCTACTTACTTTTGTTACTTGACAAATTGGCTCTGCAATGTTCACCGATCATTTTGAAGGCTTCATTTCAAAATGTTATCCACATCCATTTTTGAGGATTTTTGTCTTTGCTCACCATTTTAGGATACAGCCAATTATTAATTATTCCTCTAAAAAGTTGAAGTTAAGTCGTTAAGAACTCATACTTTATAGCTCCAGATATATTTAGTAATTTGTTAAATCTTTCTTGGAATTGTTTTCTGGTTGACGTTGGTTTTAAAATGGTGGGTAACTCATTTGGGAATGAAAGTATTTGAAGGTTACTGCTCAGCTCACTACTGTATGGCTTTAGCACAAATGCTGTCTTTTACTCGCTTTACGAGAAAGGTGCTGCACATATTTACTTTGCATCTATGTTACATAATGTTCCTTTCCAGCTGTATGTGAGACACAGTCAGACATTTGACACATATTGAGAGTTTCTCACACGCACCTTTGTGATATGACATGTCTCAGAGAGATTAATGACTACAGAGAAGGAGAGGAGATGAGGAGATCTTTGTTTCTCTTGGAGCGTGAGAGAAAAAGTCAGAGAAGTGAGTTGAATGAATCTGCTCTGTACCCAGGTTTAGGGTCAGTCCACTTCAATCCATTTCACTGATTTCAGTTCAAGAAGTGGATTTTCTTCAGTATTCACACTTAGAATGTCACTGAACCTGTTCCATGACGTCACTGTAAATAAGTGGCATTAATATTGGTTTCAGTCTCGTGTTTAGATTGACCCTGAACCATGTTGTTACACTTGAGATGTGAGAGAAGGCAACCTATGGTCCTACGCCTCTGTTAGAGCTCCCCCTGCTGGTCAGGATGGTGAACTTTAGTTTGTAAGACTCAGCTTTATACAGACACTGGCAACTTCATGACCCAGAACTGTAGTTAGTAAAACACCTAATTTATTTTTTCATGTTTTCACCATCTGTCCATTATCTTGGTCTTTGACTCTTCATGTCCCCCATATTAGGAGCTTCTGTCTGTTTTACTGTTTTGTGTCACTGTAGTTTGACAGTTGTAACTACGTGTTGAGATTACCTTTAGTCTGCATTGGTGTCAGATAGCTGGTTTGCCACACACACACACAGACAAAAATAAATAAATAAGTAAGGACAATCACAATTATGTTCTTTAAATTTTGTAAATGTTTTTTTTTTTCTTCTTCTTCTTCTTCTGCTTCTTCTTTTGGATTACCAACCTACTGGACACTATTTTTAATTACCCACATGTGGTAAAAATCTATCTATCTCCATGTAGGATAAATCAAACACTAAAAAGGAGACCAAATAGGAGCCAAGGACCGAGTGGACCTCGTTTCATCCTTCTAAAATATTTAAGTCAACTTATATCACCTGTTCTCTTGTTCTCTGGGTCATGTGTCCTCAACATCTTCACTGTAGTCTCTCACCACTCACATACCAATAATAAGTTACATTCTATCCTCACTGCACACATTTTGTGGCTACTTGAAATGTTTACATGTTCTTAAAAGTCATCATCACTTATTTGTATAATTGTTACTTCTGTCTGATGATTGGCCGTAGAGGTATTTTTCAGTTGTCCGGGCTGTTCAGCAACTTTTCTTTCTTTGTGTTGTACTGTCTGATGTTTCTGGTCTTGAATGTAACCTCTCACCGTCACTGTTCTTTATCTGGTCATTTCACTTCACTGTTGTTGTGTTTTTTTTCTTTTGAAGGACTTTTTCTTGTTTTCTATGAGACATATAACTTAAATGTGTGTACCAATAGTCAGTGTTTATCTGGTCTCAGGGGCCAGGATGTGTCATTCTCTGAGCTCATGTAGTTGGTGGTGTGGTTTTAAGGCAGAACAGTCGTCCAGTGGGTATAGAAAAATATGCAGTGAAACACACAGAAATGTGTTGGTGAACAAGATGGGGCAAAATTTCCAGAAAATTGAATAGACACCAGGGGCAAAATATCTAATAAAATGTAACAAGATCAATAAGAAATTATCATTTGTTAATGCACAAGGGTCTGGGATATTATATGTTCTAAAACAACTGAATTTCACAACAACTTTGACTGTTTAATCATGTGTCGTGTTCATTTAATCAGTCAGGATTTGGATCAAATATCTGTCTGTTGTGACCCAGAGAGAAAGTTGTGAGTCATTTTCAGATGAATCCTTGCTTTAATTAGCAATTATGTAACATTGATTCTTTTTTTTTTCACTACATGGCTGCATTACCCCTCTGTTAACATGTATTTCAAAAACCTTTTGTTATTGTGTTATACAACACCTGCACTAGTCAGAGATGATTACCAAATCTGTGCCTGATGTTTGTACGTACTGTATGTATAAGATGATCCTTCAACCACGTAAAGCGTGATCGCTTTTTTTATTACCTAGAATGACTTGATTATTTGAATAAAGTTATATTTTGCTGTTTTGTATGTACTGTTCTATGCATTTTTATTGTTAAAACAAATAAATTATGTGAGGCAAGTGTAATTTGTTCATCTTTTTGCATCACTTTTTGCATCACATTGAATAGACACCGGGGGCAAAATATCTAATAAAATGTAACAAGATCAATAAGAAATTATCATTTGTTAATGCATCTTTTTGCAAGTAGTTTTTCTTTATTTTGGCATATGTCCAAATATGTCACGAGTCTGAATGCTACAGGGCATAAAATACAATATTTGTTGAAGTGTGTGCTAAAATGCACCTCTGCTGTCCCATGTATTGTCAACCTATAAGAAGGTTGTGTTTAAGATTAACTTAATTTTAAAACCAACAGACTAAAATTGAAAACTTCACATTATAGGAATTATGGCATGCACTTCAGATTACTGCAGTGATACAGTTCAGCTAGTGTAAACATAAAACTTACATGTTCTTATTTTTATTTTCTGTGTGTCAAGTCACCCCACCAGTGGTTTGCAATCCTTTTGGCTTCTACTTGTTACTCCATGTCAAATATCATATGTGGACAGTTCCACGTGTTGTTTAAATTGCAGGATTTTCAGCAGTTTGAGGAGGTGGACATATTCTGTATTTCACCAGAAAAAAAAGCTAAATCACAAAAAAAATAAAAAATTATGTAGCAGAAGTATCTGGTGACTCCTCAACACAATTAATTTGATTTTCAAACAAATGGATGTAAAATTAAACATGAGCTGAGCTTTCCAAATTCATTAAAGCACATTCAAAATCACTCATGTATCTCACCAGCAGAGGGCAACAGTGTATAAACCGCCTGGAGACTGACACATACTGTAATAGACAGTTCACTCTGCAGTAGTGGATTCCTGTTTGGTGCAACCATCTTTCTTGCAGCTTGAAGACAGGCACAGATTTTAGGTTAGACAACTGTGAAAGAAACTTAACGCATTTTATTTTGAAAATATAAAAATAATTGCAACAGATATTTCAGTTTGAGTCTGTTTGGTGATGGAACACTACCTCTTCCCTCACGTTAAACCCACTAGGTGTATATCTGTAACATGATCATAGGAGCTTTTGGATTATTCTGCTGACAAAAGGTGTTGGTAGAAAAATTAGACAATCCTGGTTAGTCTATATGTTCCTTCCAGCCCATTCATATCATTCATGTTTGACTTATTTGACACTACTAGTGGGGATTTAAAATTTTACACATGGTGGGCGGCTTTAAAGGGATGCTAACAATGTTGCTATAGATGTTTTTCGTAGTAAATACATGTAAGTAAATATGGTGAGACAATGGTCAGACAAACAGATATCAGGATGTCGGCAGGCAAGCCGCTTTTTTCCAGAGACAAACTCATTGCCCTTTCCTCTCAAGGGTGTTTACCCTCCACCCCTTCACAGGAGGATAAGGGAAAGATGTGACATGGTTGTCATGGTGACCATATTCCTAGGGCGGAGGCAGTCATCAGTTGGTACAGGTGTGGGAGCACAAAAAGATTCACAAGAGGGAAATAACGTGTGTATGTGTGTGTGTTTTCTCCAGACACTCACCATTATCTCGCAGATAGTGATCCAGTGGCCTTTTAAGGGAAAAACATTTTAAAAAGACAAATGGTTTTTGGGCTTCAGCTCAGTTTTAACAGATCTTGTTCTTTGCCAGGAGAGATTCAGTGTCCACTTTCTGAAACTGTTTGAGCCAAAACAAACATAGCCTCTGCTCCTTTTGAGACTGTGTATTGCACAGAGGCAAGATAGCATTAAACCAGTGTTTTTAAAAGTTAACTTGTTGTATAACAGCCTACAGATGTTTAACAAAAAATAACAAAGTTCTGTTACACCACAGCATATTTTACTTATTCTAGCACATAGCAGACTCATAAAAGTGATACATCTGTCTCCTCATCTGCATCACTATATTAAAACCTAATAACATGACTGCAGTTATCTGAGTGCACATCATCTCTTAAGCCTCACAATGAAGCATCCATGTCCTAGATTATTCACAGCCCCACCTCAAGGCCTGAATCTTCTATCACAGCGACTCGAGTGGCGTCATGTTATTTTTGTGTATTTTTAGGTGTCCACCTTTTGAAAATGGTTTCCTTTTCCCTTTAGACTTGACAGTTGCATCCTGTTGGCAGGGATTTATTCTTAGGAAGACCTCAACACTCATCTCAGAACTGTTTTTGAACTTTTGACACCTCTGAGCAGTCCCCACTTGTGTCATGTCCTGCCATGACATCCTGTTTCACCTCAGAAATACAAACAGTGACAGTAATGGAGATAGGCACTGTCACTACAGATTTGAGATTTTAAATCGTGCATCAGATGTCAAGTATAGTTGTCAGCTTGCTTGTGGCAGGTGACTGTGAGCTGTTTTGAATCCAGGAGTAATAATCAAGAAGTTGTTACTCTGATTATGGTCATAAAAGTGATACAAAAGGAGAACCTAAAGGATAGGTCTGGGGATATTTCTTTTTTTTAAACTTTTTTTTTTGGACTTTTTTTTACCCAAACTAATAATTTTATCCTACTGACAGGATCTATGTCTTATTCTTCTGTGACATAGATTTAGTTCAGGTGGTCTTGATGTGCTTAAATCTAAGAGGAGAAGAGAACAGAGCTGGAAAATGACACTTTCTATGGTTTTCATTCACACACATGTCCTGGAAGGGTGTGGTTTGCCACAGAGGTCACACACACACACACACACACACTGCATATGACACTACAACTAGAAGCCTCCAAGTAGCAGAGAGTTTATTTATTATCCACCTCTGTTACTGGAAGCAAATAGAAGCTTCTGGATGCAGAGAAACCCTACCCACCTGGCACTAAATGCAGCATAAAACAAACACCAGGAATCATTTGTAACTGCTCTCTGATCCAGGTCTGGATGAAACTGAATCAGAGAGTGACAGCTGAGTCATTCTGACCATGGAGCAGTTTTCCACTTTCTTTTCCAGAAGAATGATTTTCAGTGCATTTAGCTCAGTGTAATTACACTCAAGGACCAGGACTTGTAGGATTTCTCTCTCTCTTCTCCTGTCTATTTGTTTTTGATTCATTGATTCATCTGTTTTCAGTGTGTAATAATCACTTACTTTGTTGAAATTAATAAATGTCTGTATCAAATCTGGGGACATCTTTTTGCTATTCTGTAATAAATTCTGCATTTTATGATGGTTGTTGCTGATTGGTTGTTGCAGACTACATGATGTCATTCACACTTGACAAAATGTGCATCGAAAATCTGCAATCTTAATTTTAGAGAGTAAGGGATAGGATTAGTAAAATAAATATGAACTTCTCAAAATTAAACCAGGTTCTTGTTGCACAGGCAATCTTCAGGTTGGATTTGATTGGATGTTAGTCTATAAATCTGACTGCTGAAGATGATGATCAAGTCTGAACGAAGAAAAACGGATGACATCATCAGCATGCTACCAGGAAGCCAGGATGATAAACTAGATGTTAAGTTCTCGGAAATTGATGGGAGCAGCAATTTTCTCTCCCTCTCTCTCTCTCTCTCTCTCCCTCTCTCTCTCTCCCTCTCTCTCTCTCTCTCTCTCTCTCTCTCTCTCTCTCTCTCTCTCTCTCTCTCTCTCCCTCTCTCTCTCTCTCTCTCTCTCTCTCATACACACACACACATACACACACTAATGAGCTGATCTGTACTCCAGGGTCCCACGAGGTTTTACTTCCTTCATTTGTCATTGAAATGAATGTAATCTCTCCAGGACTACAGCAGCAGCACCCATTGCTTATCCTCAACCACAAACACACAGGGCAGCCACTTTTTCTCCCTCTCTCTTTCACCTGCCTTCTGACACACACACATATATGCAATCACAGCATGCATTTTTATGGCTTGCATAGACTATAGAAAGATTCTGGCATCCACTGCTGCCTGTAGATAAAAAGAAAGAAGAAAAGTTATACTGCAGTACTTTGTTGAAGGAAGAAGAGCTGGCATTAATCACACAAAATACTTCAGACTCCTGGATCAATCCAGCAGCAATTTCATGGAGGGAGAAGAAATTAAAATAGAGGAAAAACATGCCTAACTGTAGATACTCTGAATAGGAGTGAGAAATTATACAACCAGTGTGCACACTGCTGCTCAGAATGTTGTTTGTACGGCATCATTACACATAACATGCACTGTATGCCATATTTAGTGGCAAAGTTTTAAACCAAAACTTTGTCATTTTGGAAATTCAATTTATTTTAGATAAACAGAGTCTCATTACTGGATTCCAACAACCAAAGACTTTGGAAAGTTTTTTCTTTTTCCAGAGTGGAACAAGCGAAGCGGAGGAAACAGTCAGTCACAGTGAGTGGAGAGGTTTGCTTGGTGAAGGATGTGACATGGAGGGAGTGACTCACCACTCTGATCCAAATCTCCACTTTCCAGCTAAATCACCAAAATGCAGAAGATGTCTGTTTGTCGATGTTTAAATGCCGCCATATGGCTGGTGCTGCCTCAGCCAAGAGACTTCTGCCTCAACACCTTGTGTTTTAGCTCACTGTTTAGCATTCTGCAGCAGCTGGCAGCAAAAAATCTCCATAAGCCTGCTAAGCACCATATGACAGACAGACACAGTTAGCAACTAGCTGGTTAACATGGTGAAGCATGTAGCAGCTTAAGAGCCAGGTATTTTCCTCAGGAGTTGGAGACCAAAAGCAGAGTATAAAGAGACTTAATATTTGATTTACACTGACAGCAACACAGATCCAAATGAATGATAATGTTGCTACATAATTTAAAAGTTGATAATATGTCAATTTTGTGTTCATAACTTGTTTCTGTTGCTGCCAAGTGGTAAAAAAATGTCTAATATTGCAACTTTATTGCAGGTTTTAACGTATAAACAAACATGATATTTAGCAGATTCTTCAGTGAATGCCTAAACTCAGAGATTTGATGCCTTGCTCTGCCCATTGATCTGCCAAGACAATCAGACTCTATGGCAAAGTACTGATGCTTTCCAATGAGGACCACAGTGACTTACCAAGAAACACTTAACTAAAGAGCCAGTGATTACAGTAATAAAAATAAAGATCCTGCTTAAACAGAAACCCCAGAGACACAGTGTTTACCCAACACTGTCAGCCAAATTGTACCTGGCTCTGTGCATCACCATGAAGCACTTTCTGCACACAGGAGGGCACAGAGGGGGAGAAGGGCAATTTACTGCAACACAGTGTTGAAACACTGTCCTAAAGGTGGAGCGGGATATGATGGATGATCCACCTCCTGGTTTTAATGAACACATAGCTTACAGCTTTTCCAGCCAGTGTTTCTGGGGAGGGATGTTGTGCTCTAATTCTCTGCATCCTTTAGGGAGAAGAGAAACCATGAGGAAACGGAATGAAAAGGGAGGCAATACAGAAAAAATAGAATTACAGGAAGAGGGGAAACGATTGAGCCTTGGCATGGGAAGAATGGAGAAAGAAAGAATGGCTGGGTGGGAGAAGGCGTAACGACCTGAAATAGTCATTACAGGGAGAGAGAGATTGCAGGAAAAGAGGGAGATAGTGAGAGGAGGTGTAAGGAGGGAAAAGAGGGTGAGAGCAAAGTGCCTCTTGAGAGTTGTAGCTGAGGATATCATCAGCCTGACTTGCAGGGAAAAAAAAGAATATCAAAATGCAAAGATTGCAATTCAGTGTCACTCCAACACAGCATGCAGACTAAAAATGTGCTTTTGACTATTAATACATGGTGTCCTCCAGAAAAATAAAATAAAAAATACAGGTAAAATGTTAAAGAGCATGTGACCTCTAATGGACCTCAACAGAATGATGAAGTGCCTGGTGCAGCCACCCCCCATTCCTCCTGTCCTCTTAGAATGAAGGGACATGGTCAGGTACGTGAGATTGTGGCAATGTATTTGGCCTGGGTGGAGAGGAGATCAGCAGACACTGGATGCTTGGGAAAGTGCTGCTGCTAGCTGTTGCGATCTGTGAAGAATAGAGGTGTGCTGAGGACATGAGTAAACACACAGGCTTGTCCAGAGCCCGTGAAGGGGGCTGGAAACATCTGTTTTGGCTCTAATCAACCACTCCAAATGGCATAAAACATGCCTCTGAGTGACTTTGAGGTGAAAAATTTGGACCTGAAATTTTGACATTTTTTCACTCCAAACAATGACCCACCGCCTGTCACACTCACCAAAAACAGTAGTGTCATTTTTTTCAAAAAATTCAGCAAAAACCTGTCCAAACCCACTCCAAAGAGTATAAAACATAACCCCGAGTGACTTTAAGGTGAAAAAATTGGACCTGAAATTTCACATTTTTTCACCCAACAATGACCCACCGCTCACGCACTCACTCAAAAACAGAAAATATTTTTTCAAAAAATTGTAAAACTCTGTCCAAACCCACCCAAAGAGAGCAACATATTCTCGAAGTGACTTCTTAAGGTGAAAAAAATTGGACCCGGAAATTTTGACATTTTTCACTAAACTTGTCCACTCTGAAGAACCAAAGTTAAAGTCTCAGACAAAGAGCGTATTTTTTTTGAGAGAAAAGTTTGAGGAAATGTCAAAATTTCAGGTCCAAATTTTCATCTTAAAGTCACCTAGGTCATGTTTTTATACTGAGTGGATTTAGACAGGTTTTGGTGAATTCTTTGAGAAAATTGACACCAGTTTTGATGTCATCATGTAGAGTGCGACAGGCGGCAGGTCATCGTTTGGAGTGTAAAAATGTCAAAATTTCGGGTCCAATTTTTTCACCTTAAAGTCACTCAGGGTTATGTGAATTATTGTGGCTTGAAATAGACTCAAATAATAAAGAGTTTTTTTTAATAGAAAAAAGCAAATGTGCAAATAGTTGCCAGAAATATCTGTGAGTTGTTTTTTTGGCTTGATAACAAGGTTTTCTTAGACTTCCAGAAACACATACAACAAATTCTGCTTCATTAATATTTTTCCTGGCAAGGATGCGCAGGTATTTGTGAGTTCATGAAGTCTCCTGAACTATCACCAGAATAGGTCTCTGATTAAATCCAAGTTTAAATGGGTAGTATAGTGTTCAGCAGAATTATACATTATTTTGTACAAACAACATAAATGTAGATGTTCACAAAAAGTAGTGGCTTTAAAGGAGCTATTTGTAAGTTTTGCTATTGCTTTTTAGGCAATGTTAGCATCAACAGCTGTTTACGTACCAGTCTTGCCAAAAGCTTCAGCCATCATTGGATTTGCAAAATAAGAGGTTATAATACACCCTCTGAGCGACGCTACTTCTTAGGGCAGTCTGGATGCTACTATAACTTGGTATCGGAAAGTGATGAGACTGGACGGCCAGGCCAGGGCCCGCTGGTTAGCATGCTAACTTCATTAGAAAAAAAGAAGGGATAGGAATAGAAGCAAAACAAGAGGTAACATTGGTGTTGTTTTCCATTGCTGGAGACAGCTCTTAGGGGACAAAGATGAATGCTGAACATGCAACATTTCCTCTACACTGCTAAGTAAACAGCTGTTAATGCTAATGTTGGTTATGTAGCAATAACAAAACTTACCGATTGCTTCTTTAAGAGACACATCATGATTTACTATTTTGTTTGCTGAGTGGTCCAGCTTCCAGACACGTTTGATTTTCAGTGAACGTTTTCCAAACCAGACCCTTGAAGAAAAAAACTGAGCTTTTGAGATCTATGCTCATTTTTCAGCTTTTGCCACTCATCACACCATTTTTCATCAGTGAGTTACTGAAAATTCCAGGCTGATGGAGATATCTTGAAGTTCTTTCCACCGTGTGAGGAGTTTTTGTTCCAAAGCAGAGTATAGTGCAGTAAATTTGTAGACCTGACATCTCTGCACCTGGCTGATCAATGACTGATAGGTATTGATAAATAGACTCACTCATCCTCAGGATATAGGGTTATTATTGTTCTGTTGCCTGACAGAGCAAAAAAAAAAAAGAAAAAGAAAAACACTTATTTCCATTAGGTGATTTTGGGGTAGAGTTGAGAAAACTTTTTGTTCACTAGTAATCTTAGATTACCACTGCATCTTTGCTTTCCTTTTTAAAACTGTCATGATTATTAATGATTACACACACCTCAGTGAGAAAAAAACACCATCAATCTTGACTCATACTCATCCTAATTCATCTCTCACTGTCAGTGCAGCTCATTCATCTGTCATTGTCTTGTTTTCTGCCAGTGTGAAGCCTCTCCTTGTCTCTCTTATCTCGCTCTCTCTCCACTCCTCTTTTTAGGCAAAATTCTTTAAACCAAATTTGCTATCCCATTTCCAGCTACTAGCCCACTTCTCCTCCCCTCTTTCCTTTCCAGATGACTTGACCTGTAGGATGTGAGAACTGTTTGTCATACCATCACTCTCTCATCGCATTGCTCAGTCTGTGAGAAATGGTCTTCTCACTGTGTTAAACCAAACAAACACAGTAAAGCTCACTGTATCTTTAGCTCTAAATAGGAGGATAGTGTTTCAGAGATCTGTTTTTATCTCCCACACTAAAAGCAGATGTGGTTCTTACCCTACCATGAAGGCAAGTGAAGTATCCCACTTGGAAAAACTGAATTCAACCTGCTCATCCTTATTCCTGGATCTCTGAGGATCATATTCAGCCTACCTGTGGTGTTTCATTTCAGTTTTATACACTCCAGACTGGTTCTCTGAGTGCCTCTAAACCCTCCTCTAATAGAAGAGATCCATGCTGAATTTCACAGCAAGGGGAGTTCAGCCTGTTTGCTCTGATCTGTATCAGGTATAAATCTGACTGGCGCTGCCTGAGTGATCTGGGCTGCAGCTGCTCTTATTTAAAGAAGAAGTTACGAGTCCAGAGACGATGCCGTGGTTAAATCATACCACTGTCTTGTCTCCCGGGTTTCACTCCAACTCTTACTCCCTCTCTACTTTCCTTCTACAGAAAGCAAACAACACTCTGAAAGTACATCTTTTTCTCTCCATCGCTCTTTGTCTGAGCTTTTAACTTTGGTCTTCAGAGTGGACAAATCTGAAAATTCACGCCAACTCTTTATCTCCTACAATCTTCTCTGTGATTACTCATTTTTAATGCCACCATTTATATATCTATCTCACAACAAAATCAAAAAATGAATGAGCTTCACTATGAGCACACAGCATGTTTTTTAATATTTCTGTTTCTTTTGTGTAATATTACCTGCTACTGACTGACACAGTGGCAGCTTTCACCCAATTTGGTGTCAGCTGCCTGTTAGTGGTGTTGAGTAAACTCTTAAATTCACTTACAGTGGAACAGTCTGTTTGGAAAAGTAATGAATTGAATTATTCTGATTGAGTTACCCGGGAGGCTGCTGTTTGTTGAACATAATTGAGCTGCTTTGTTGTTTGCAGCACTTGAATTCTTGATTCCCAGAGGAGCACAGGGTGAGTTATAGAGAAGGCAGCAGCTCACTAAGTGCTGGTTTAAAGGATTTATGTCTTATGTCTCAGTAAAACAATGATGTTAACTAATACTACTTATAAACAAATAACAAAATTATACATGCAAACAGGGAAAGAGAGAAAGCACTGTGTCGTAGCTCTTTAGCCTCACATTGGACCTCAGAGTTTCAGACAGAAGCCTGGAGCGATTCAGTCGACCCAAACTAATCATCCATGTCCATAACAGAGTGATCATCTTTCCAAAATAGAAAGTTCTATCATTTTTGTGGTGTTACTGGCTCAAAAATTTGTGGCAAGTCTGTTAAACTCTTGGGGGATTTTTAGCTTCCATCACGTGTCATCGTCTTGTGGCAAAAAATATCACAGAGAGTGATTTATGCTGTGAGTATGGATGAGCAGGAGCACACAGTTCCTCTGCAGTCCTGCTGAGCAGCACAATGTGCTCCTGTGATTAGGTGTGTGCATTAGGCTAAATAATGAACAAAGAAGTCTACTGAATATGTTTACCAGAGAGAACAAACTAATTTTACATCATGTTGAAATACAAGCTTTTACAACCATGTGAACCACTACAAACATTAGGTCTTTATTAACCCTGGAACCCAGATGTGAAATGAGTGCCCACGGTGACCCAGAGTCAAACACCATCTGGTTTAAATTTCCTTCAGTTCAGTTTACGCCAGTTAAGTAGTTATCTGCTGATTTAATACTGAAGAGGAGCCATAAAAGTAATAATAAAACTAAAATGGAGGCTGTCCCCCGGCTCATCTCTTATCTGTGTCTTCATAGTGGCAGAAAGAGACAGAGATATGAGACATTTTACTGCCTGAGTTGCCTGGAATTACTGACATTTGCAGTGGACCACAGCTGAGATGCTGTTTTCCAGAGGAGAGGGGCAGAGAGGGGTGTAGAAATATGCTCTCAGTGAGCTGCTGAACCCCCAACCCCAGCACTGGATCAGTCCATGTTATTACACCTGCAAGCAATGAGTGGGCCAGCAAGATCCTCCGCACACGGGAGATCAACTGAGGAGAATATTAGGCTTCCTGCTGCTACACGTTCTCTACTTATCCTCCCCCTTTTTTTTCTTCCTCATGCAACTACTTTTCACCCTGCTTCTTTCATTTTCTGCTTTTTATTTTAAACCTCATCAAAGGAAGTTTGATGAGGGTGGATTCACTGTTTCTGGGGTGAGCGTCTCCCTCGAGGGCAATTTGACAGTAAAGAGGTCTCCACACTCAGTGCTCCCCAATCCATTTTTTCTGCTTTTATTTTTGTACCTAATTTTTTATAAAGCTTTTTTTTCTCTCAGAATCAATATTCTTTATTCCCTCCTTCTTCCCTTTTCCCCTTTCAGTCTTTTCGTCTATGAATTCTTCAGTTTTACTCCGTGTGGACGCTGCCAAGACTATTAAGTCTTCCACTTTTGTCTCTTGGCTTCAATATGTTTGGACAGCCAGGGAGAAAAAGTCCTGATAATAAACTCCAGAACAAATCAATTATCCCTGTGCCAGTCTCAGTGTGTGAGAGGGGACAGAGCCAACCTCTCACAAAGGAGCAACTTTTTAGATTTTGCACTTAGGTAGTGTTTCACCAGCTGCCAGGTGTTATGAAACATCCTCTGAAAATTTGTTTATTCCTAGCAATTGTCAGCATTACTGCTGAGTCATCATATTCATTTTAGACTGGTATTCAAGCTTTGTTTTACACACTAAATGCTGCATCAGAAATATGTCTATTACACACAGCCCACCACTAAAACCTTATGAACCGACACTAGTGCCCAAACTAGAGCTGAAATGAGTAGTTGACCAGTCAGTTAGTCAATAGAAATAATCAATAATGATTTCATGATGATCATTTTAAAGACATTCTCTATTTCCATTTTCTCAGTTGTGAGGATTCTGTGCTTTTTTTTGGTCTTACTATAGACTGGCATCATATACATTATATAGTTAATCGATTAATCAAGGAGATACTTGTCTACTTTTATTTATAATGGAAATTCAAACAAAAAAATGACAGTAAATAAAAAACTAAACTGAATGAAGTTTGCTACTCAAATAGCTTCATCACAGTTTGTCAGTGAACTCTCTGTAAATAAAGCCTTTCTTTTTCACAGATGACACCATTATAACAATAATTAACGAAGGTATACTGTACCTGCTGCTCATCTACGATGCCATAAATGTTATTTGTTTATCAACAGCTGTAGATACAACAGTGAGAGCAAAAATATGAATGCAATGTTATAAATGAAACGAAACTGTCAGGAGTGTTTTTCCATGAACTTATGACCTTACAAAGACACTGCAGCAACTGTTCCTCACAGCACAAGCTGATGTATTCCACAAGTGTTGTGAAATGAGGAAATGGGGGAATTGCTCAGATCTTTTGGTTCATATCTTTTTGCTCTGAGTTGACTTTTATTTGCAGTGCAAACACAATTTGTTCTCCCACTCCCACAGCTAAACAGCATAAATCACTGCTTGCTTTCTGTCTCCTGGAATATGCTTTACAGCTAAAACTATACAGACAAGAGTTGTTATCTCTCTGTTGACAACGGGGAGAAAACTTAAGTTTTCTTCCTCTGTGAATTTCTCTCTGAAAAATGAGCCAAAGGGAGAAGATAAAACATAAAAGTCTCATAGAGTCTCATATTCGGCTTAATTCAACAAGAGAGAAGGGAATTCACAACCACCTGCTCTGAGCCTGACATCCGTGCAACACAAACATAACTGACATCTGATTTGTGAGCCTCTCAAGTACCTCTGTTGCCGTGTTTTGAACTGCTGAGAATCTCAATGGGCCATTAATGAAACTTCTGTTTCACCTCCAGCAAACCTGACTTCTGTGTCAGCAAGCTGCTGCTGCAAACTCTCACTCTACCTTGTCAAAGCTAAATGATAAATGGAGACAAGAGGATAATTACATGAATACTGCTGACTCAAAGTGTTGAGCCTGTGATGGTCTCTATGCTGTTTACATTGAGGGAAGGCAAGAAAAGTGGAAACAGGCCAGTGCAAACCAGCAGAATATCTCCACAAGTCTGGGTGGTGGAAATGAGGCGGGTAACACTTCCTCTTAGAGGCTAACCCCCCCACCCCGCCCTAATCAACAGCCCCCAGGTGCTGGCATGTGAATGCTTGTGACCTTTATGCGTTCAATAGAAGACTGAGTTCTCAATCATCTTCCTTAGTTTGAAACAAAAAAAACATTAACAAGCACTGAATGCCTTAAGGTGTCAACCCAGGTCTTCACATCTGGATGCATTTTCAGATTA
Organism: Lates japonicus; assembly: GCA_033238685.1. NCBI lineage: Eukaryota > Metazoa > Chordata > Actinopteri > Centropomidae > Lates > Lates japonicus. The sequence continues at coordinate 1,138,483 of BRZM01000255.1, read as the reverse complement.
GCCCATAATGGCTGATGCTAATGTAAGATATCTGTCAATGTGTCGAGTTTTTCCGCCCTAAAATGTTTTGTTTTCTGCTTTTTTTCTGCTGACCTGCCGAACAGGAACAGACTCATTTACGTGGAAGAGGACTGTAAACAAATTGTCTTCACAGCAGAAAATAGCTTTAATTAAGGAAGAATGATGACTGAAGAACTACAGACACACATGTGACAACACATTGTTCCTCCATTCAAAGATATATGTTGTTATATATTTGTATCTAATGTTAGCATGAACAGCAATGATTTGTTTAACCAGCTCTTGACATGCACTCTGTGAATATATACTAATTCAAGTTTAGTTCAATCCAAGACTCCCATACATCATTATATTCATTTAGCAGACGTTTTTCAACAAAGAAGAACTTACAAGAAGTGCATTCAAACCAGGTAGGGACAAGAGCTAGATGTCATCCAAAAGTGTAACCTTTTTAAATAAATGACCTAAAGCATACTCAGTGCTAAGGTTGGTTTTTAACTTGTTGCAAAGGATGTGCAGTGATTCCTCACTACACCGTCCAAGTTTTGGATAATCTGAAATTGTGACCTGATGATGGAACAAGATGAAAACACACAACTTCTTACAACTCACCCTGACAGGGAGATGTATGTGTTAACAAATCTAATCACAATCTGTCCAGTGGCTATTACGGCACATAACACCACAAATGTCAGCCTCATAGTGACACTAGAGGAAAAGTCATGGGGTCACTAGTCATTAGGACTCATCCTCTGGGGACCATGAATGTCTGCACAAAATGTTGTGCCAATTGATCCTGCTAAAATATTGCGGTCCAGACCAAACACCATTGTCATCCCTACAGGCATTATAACCTGGCTAAATCATTCTAATAATTATTATTATTATCATAAACAGCATTGTGAACATGCTGAACATGATGCCGCACCTCAAATACTGCAGCAGATCAGCTCCTGTATGTTCAACAAGAAGAAAAACCAATAAAGAACACCAAAGAGAAGCAGAAGCTATATTGATTTCAGCATATTTAACAAGCCCTGTGGTGTTGATTAATTACTTCCAGCCCTGAGCAATTTAATGACTTCATCTAGCCACCCTGCTGCTGATGAACAAGCTATTTAAAAAGGCAGGCGGAAGCGTCTAATCCAGGCTGGTGGATGTGGAGCTCACAAGGAAGTCATTCTGCACTCAGCCCATCGGAGTGGGCTCCCAAAAGGCCCCCGAGACAACTCTCCAGGGACTAATTTAGCCTTTGTTCAGGTTGTATGAGTGGAAGCGGAGAGCTCTCTCTTGGGGAGAGTAACTGGAGAGTGACTTGTCTGCTGGACTGTCACTGTTCATTCAGTCAGCTGATACTGGCTGACGCTTGTTCGCTAATGATCTTGCAGCAGTGTGCTGATCTAGTGACTGGGTTGTTCTCTTTCTGTCTCTTTCTTCCTTTTGAATCGGGTAGGGGAGGGGTTAACAGGACATGCATGTTCTTTTCCACCATTATACTCTTGTGCATTCACACATTTACAGTTATGTTTTAGGCATTTCTCTGACCTTCTTGCTTCACTTCCAAGATTCTCAAAGGAAATTGTTTGAATGTCAGACACATCACTGGATAGTTTGTAACTATTCAGTAAATGGTGAACACCTCGCTCTACATCAAATGTTCTCTACATGCCTCCACAATTTTATATTTGATGTAACATGCTTTCTACACGTTTATGCTGTATGTCGATTTGTGCTTATGCATTACTTATCCTGATTAATTTAAATAGAACAAATTCCTCACTATCATATAGGTTAAGCTTTTTTGCAGACTCTTTGCACTAAATGTGTTGGCCCCTTAATGGATTTAGTCAGTTCTAGTTTTGAAGAAGAATAAGTACACTGAACCCCTCACTGCAGGTCATTCAAATAATTCTGATCCACTGCACTCAGCAGATGATGGGATTTCAAACCATGACAGCTTGAGTAAACATTTATTTTGTAACCATTGTAGAGCAATACTGACCACTGCATATGAGTTGTCCTGCTTTGTACCATTTTCACAGTCAGCATAAAATGGGAATGTGATGTATTGGCTTTCACTATCAGCAGCTAACAGGCCATATGTAATCAGCACCATGTTTCTCCAGAGGAAAAGTGATTCTTCAAGCTTGGGATCATTGTGCAGTCTGTGCACAGCCCAGGCTCTCCCGGGTTGAATGTGGGTTTAATTTCACACAGACATGGATCTGATAACCGCCCAGATGAGTGTAAATGGGTAATTTGCTTCCACTGAAACTCCATTCCTCAGCAGAGGCAAAAAAGATTAATCTAATTCTAATTTCAGAGTGATATAGCAGAGCGAGGTGCTTTGACCGCAGTGGTGTGACATTGCCACAAAGACTTTTGTCACTGAGTATAATGTGTCCATAAACTGTAGTAGATGCACTGCCTAAACACCCTAATAGACATTTTAAACATAAAAATGTTATCCACCCCTGGTCCACTGTTACACTCTCAACATTGAGAGATTTTGTATTAATCCCAGGTGTTTCTCAGTAATGAACTGTTTTGTAATAAATTACATCTCCTTGTACTCTATTTCCCTCCACCTGACTTGTCTACCTCAGATGAAAAATTACTTTCGTTTCCCAGAACGCACTTTGGCAGTCCCCACAGAGCAGGTGTGAGCTTGTTGCTTTCAGTAAATGGTGGGTGTACTGGCATATTTTTATGATTGCACCTGTGTCCCTTACTCAAATGCTACATGTCTTGTGTCTGTATTGCATTTTAGTCTGTTGTTAATGGAGAAACTGATCTCTCTGCCTCGTCTTTGATGGATTTCTCCACATAAGAGTGCTGGTAGTCAGTGTAAACTGGCAGAACTAGAAAGAATCCTTTTCTCTTTGTTACTGAGAGACTGACACCTGAAAAAGCTGATGTTTATTGCTGATGTTCTGGATTTTCTTCAACCTTTGGCCGGTGGTCTCTAACAAAAAGATGAGACCTTTTTTTTTTTTAACAATATTAGTTTTTCTTTTCAGTGCCAACAGTATATATGAGTTTTTTTTTTCAGCATAGACCACATGCACTATTGCATCTATGCAGCTATTAATTCTTTTCATCATTACTTAACCTGAAACTTATTCTCTTGATCAGTTGGTCTCTAAAATATAAGAAAACAGTAGGAAATGGCCAGAATAATTTCCTAAAGCCAAATGTAACATCTCCAAATGTCTGATTTTGTCCAGTTAACAGTCCAAAACCAAAAAAATATTTAATGTACCATAATGTAAGACATCAAATTCTTACATTTAAGATCTTGGAACCATTAAATGTTTGCATTTTCTTCTTGAAGCAATTCATCAGTTACCTAAACAGTGTGCTTGTTAATTTTCTGTTGATTTCTAGCTGGAATCTGTTTTGGTTTTGCCATTATCACTGACCTATAGAGCAACAAACTAACTATAAGAGGGAAAGACATATGGATAGGCTACAGATAATAAAATGCCAACCTGGCAAACAGTTGATGGGGGAGAGAGGAAATAGTGATTGAATTAAATTTGCATTGTCAAATCCAGAGCCAAATCACACATAAATCAAATCCACATTTAACTCAATTGTGGCTTTGATGGCAGCGTTCCAAGTGGAAATTACCACGCTCCTCATCCATCTGTAAATCCACTCATCCACCCGGAAACGCCAAGGCTTCCTGTAACTGAGCAGTGAGCAACAGATACCATCAGACACTCTGCCATGAGTCAGGATGGTACAGTTTAAAGCAGCAAAAAATGCTTATCAGACACTGCAAGCATGGCACTCACGTTTCCACGGGGAGACGAGCACAAACAGTAGTCAGAGGAAAGAGAAAGCTGCTTTGGTGAAGATACAATCATCAAAAATCATGTTTGTTTTTTGGGTTTCCCGTTTTTGATAGACAGGACATACACATTTTGGAGCATTAATAACTCATCATAATTTCAAATACCAGATCATTTTGCATTTCAATATACATGCAGGCATCATGTGCAGCTATTAGACTATCAGCCTTTGAGACAATATAATATGTATTAAAAGTTAAGGCTAGAGATGTTCTACTTTTTTTCCTGTGAAATCCTGTGAAAAGACCAAAACCAACAATGTGTTAGTCCATTTCTCAATACCTTCTGACTTTTCAACCATGTCTGTGGCATTTCCATAGACTTTAACTACGTAGGACGTTTTGTTTGTAACACTGATGAAACTCTCTGTTTAACAGCCATCGGAGCTAGTTTTATATGTGCTGATTAACAGCAATGCACACTAAATGCTGTACACAAGTAAATCTTCTCTGTGCTCATGAACAGCATGAGAACAGTACTTGTTCTGCATGTAAGTTGTCAGTATGCTGAGTCAGCTAAAAGACACACGATCAAAACATTCTTAAAGAGTGTGCTGATCACATTCTTAGGTTACTAAAAGTAAAAGGCTGCGGCTTATATTTTTCTGATCTTCCCACAATACTTTCAGCAGTGATTCTTTTGGCTATCTTCGCTCCACTGAAGTGGTTCACACTCTCTTGGCTTATATCTAAAGGACTCTGCTTTGTTAACAGGTCTTTTCAAGTGGTCAAACACCAAACGCCAGAGACTCTGCGCTTGAAGAGCTGGCTGAGATCCCGGAGGATGTGTTTCTGTTGGCTCTCCACAAGGGAAAACAGAGTGAGTGGGTGAGACAGGTCTTAGGTGTGAAACTTGTACTCTTCCTTCTAAGTTGGTTAGAGAGTATCGCTCTTAGTACAATCAATATAAAACCCGCAGTAAGAGCTCATTCTGCTACTAATTCCATCTGTGCAAAAGGCTTGCAAAGGCAGAGCTGCAATGTGCTTTGTACCTGTAATGAGCAGGACCAGCAGCAGAGGACCTCTGGGGAGTGATGAAATAACTTGTGGGATGGGACAAAACAAATGTGAACCAAACACACAAATCAAGAGTCAAAGTGTTTTTAACTCCAATAAGACAGACAGGTAATCATTAATCATGTTAGTGCTCTCTGGACAGAGCTTTCACTCACTGCTGACAGTCTCTATTTGGTTTGGATGCACCATTTCCTCTGGCTGGAGAAGTGACAGTATCTAGAAACAGAATATTTGTGACTAAATAGGGCAAATCTCAGCTGGGGGTGATAGTACTCTTCTCCACTGCAGTCTCTCCATGTGTTTTGGGTTGGGAAGAATGTATTTGCACATAAAACGATTCCCTGGTGCAGTATTAAAGTTGTTATGTTGTTATGATTAAGGGATGAAATAGCTTTTGCTGTGAGATTATGAGGATCTGCCTTCCCTATTTTTCGCCCAATCATTAAGCCATTAAAGCAGCATTTAAAAAAATAAGTAAATAAAATGTATCATTTGGCAACAGGGGATGCAAATGACCATTTCTTTGTTTTCCTGAATCAGACATGTAAAAAGGATGGAGGAGGGGGGGGTGACACATAAAGGATTCTACTTGACCTTTGTCACTCTCTCTCACTGTCCTTCTATAATACACTCTTTCATTCACACAGCCACACACCGGTAGGCCCGTCCCCCTCTTCCCCCTCCCCTCCCTGTGTTATGTATGAAATAAGGGCTTTGCTGACATGTGGGCAGACACACAAAGCGTCATTTAGCACCGGGTCATTTGTCACATCAAAGCATTCCTTGACGCATGGAGGGAGGCTCTCTGTAATCTGTCAGAGTAAAATGTAAACAGGCGACACAGAGCGGCGGGATCAGCGGGCTCCCTGCTGTCAAATCGGCTCTGACCCTAAACCCCAAATTGTTCTCGGTTAACAAATACGTATCTGGGTGAAAGCTGATCTGAAATACTGCTTCCAGTCATGAAGAGAGACATGAAGGGTTTTATCTCAAAGCACACAATCTAGAATTTATCATTCCTCTGTAACCTTATCTAGATGTGCATATATTTTCAAAATTGTTTTTTAAAAAAAGATGATGTTTACATGTGTTTGATGATGTTTTACATCCCACATTATGATCAGAAACACTACTGTCTTAGCTTTTAAGCCACATGTCGTCAGAGTGGGCATTATTTTACAACAGGGCTAAAAAATTCAACACTTTTCCTGTGATTTTTAGGCCGACCCAAATTCAGAACAAAACCAAACCTCAAAGCAGATTTTTATTGTTCAGTGCTCCAGATTTTTTTGAGCTGAAAATTCTGAGTTCACTAAAAGAACAGATATGGCTCTTGGCTGAAGATTTCTAGCTGAAGTGCTCAACAGAAACACTGGCACTGTGTTATGTTATATATCCTGCTGTTTCACTCTCATGATTTGAAAGGGACTAGGCTTTTAATGTATCCAGACCTCTATTGTTCAACGCCTTCCAAAAAAGAGAAAACAAAAATAAACCCACCATCTTTCTTGCAGTTTATAACCTTGAGCAACATATTAAAGGATACAATATCAATTTCCTGCTATTCCGCTCATATCTTCTTTTGAGATTGAATTAATCTGCCTCATATTGTCTGTCCCTCTTTTCTTCAGTAGTGCCGGCCTCCTCCCTTCTGCCTGCCCTGTTCTGAATTTACAAGCCTGTGGTTTAAACAGGGGTGTGTGAAATGTGTGTGTGGAGAAGGAGGTATTGATTTCTGATGGATGGTAGGTGTTTTATTTCCTCTATACATGTGAAAAAGGCCCCCCGGCATGCAGGAGTACAAGTTTAACACTCACTTATTAATGTGACAGGAACAGGAACAGGAAATGGAAGTCTTGTCCTCATTAGCACAAACCTGAGGGATGACACTGTGGCATTCACAGTGAACTAAATGTATTGTTTTCACCTAAATTCTTTAAATAGCTGTAAGGTATATAATTTGTTGATTTTTGAAGTGAAAACCTTTTGCATGTGCCAGATTTACTTTTGGTTTTCTTTACTTTAAAGTTCATGAAATAAAAATGAATTGGAAGAAAAGCTGATTTTAAGTTTGTTTGCTGCATGGGTTGTATTTTCACTTCAAAAAATACAATTTGCCCTGGAGTGGCCAAACTTTTGAATACAACTGTACAACCAATACATACAGTATTTTAATCAATATATATTCGAGCCTACGGTTGGCAGATGAATGTGGAGTCTGCAGCAAACACCTCAAGAAAAAAACAGAGCCAGAAAGCATTTTATCTCCACTCGCACTCAAGGATTAAATGTCTTTGGTGGAAGCTGGATCTGACCAGTGTGATAACACAACAACCCAGAAATGGCTCATGAATCAGTAAATGATCTGTAAATGGCACAAAAATCTCACCAATGGTTAATGCCCGGGGGCGTTCCTTATGCTTTTCACTCATCCAGGCGGTAGGCGAAATGATGGAGAGGCGACGCTGAGTCAAGCTCGTAAGATAAACATAGAACAAGACTGGAAGTACAAGGATTAGCCTTCAAAGTAAAATCGTTAATTGTCACCGTTAAAACGAAAACGTAAGCATTGGTCTCGAGTCTGTTGTTTTGAAAAATAAATAACTGCGACCGTTAATAAATGTAACATAGATTCATTATAAAACAGCATACACGTATACACATTTAGAGAAGGTAGTTCAGTTATATAGGGTGGTAACAGTTTTATTTTAAATACCTCAAACGGAAGTGTTTCTAAGTGTTGTGTAACTTTGCGGACTTCAGTGAAGCAGAGCGGTCAAAGTATCGGTAACTATCAGACTACTGGGAATTCCTGCCTGGGGTTGGAATACTTTTGTGTAACTTAGCTTTGGGACAAGCTCAAACAAATGACGTTTCTGACGTGGTCCTGAGTCTTGGAGCTTGCGCTTACCTGTGGAGCTAATGTGTCAACTGGCAGGCAACGGTTTCCCCTCGTACCGTGTTGTGATGGCTAGCCATCGTCGCTAGCAGGCTAGCTAGCTATATGGCTGGTGTTGGTACTGCTGTAAAGAAGGCGATAATTAGCTAGCAAGCGGGCGACGCTCGCCCGGCTGCTCGTTTGTTTCAGACAGTTCGCCATCTCCTGACACCCCCGATAAGGCGACTTAACGGATAATGCGTTGAATGTTACAGTAAGGTGAGTGTCACACATGCACCGTTAACCTAGTTTCACATGTTAACTCGTTAGCCTAGCAGCCGATTCACTCCGGTTAGCGGAGCACAACGGCTCTGACTATTCTCTGGATTCGGAGGCATTCCACCAAATATTCCATGTTGACAAAATGTCAGTTGGAGTCTCAGTTTTGGTTGATGTCTCTCGGCGTTGTTTTTCTAGACTGGGTGATTAAAACGTCTCGCTTTGTTATAATGTCATTGCCTCTCTGTCACAGTTTCAGTAGATAAATTCATATTTTATCATCCAACACCTCAAGTTAGCTTGCATGCACACCAGTACAATAGCCCCCCGCCCCGGCACGCCGTGCTGGCAGCACAAGTGGAGTCCTCATCACATTCTTACACATTAACAAAGTGTTTGGCTGGCGATATAGATAAACTGGGCTGTTTTAACATCTGTGGTGATACAGCCAACTGTAACGGAAAAGCTGTTACACAGACAAAGCATCTCTGTATCGGGGAGGGTTAACGTTGAGTAGAATTACTTGATGTTTAATGTTAAAAATCAGCGAGGAGGATACTCCGGAATGCCTGGGCTTTACAGTGTGGCTGCTACTGTACTGACTGCGACTTTCTTCTTTATTTTACAGGAAGATCATCAGATGGCGAGATGATATCTATACGCGGAGGATTACACATTATGCCTCTCGAAAGCATGGAGTGATTTAAAAAAAACAAAAAAACAAAGTCATGCACGCCGTCAAATCAGATCTCGCTTACTGCTGCAGAGATTCCTTTTTATTACATTTGGATGTATCAGGCAGTTTTTAAAGACCAGCACCTACGACTGGATGTGCAGTCTTATCTTTTTTTCATCGTGCTTCCGGTAAAACATTAACTATGTGTCTATGCGGGTTGGACATGCTCAGATTCATATAAACATTAGCGTGAACTCGTGTGTAGGAAGCCCAAAGAAGGAAGTCCAGGACGGGATAGGTGCACAGAAACTACCCGTTCCCAAAGAAACATGGCCTCTGTTTGGAAGAGACTGCAACGTGTGGGGAAGCATGCCTCCAAATTTCAATTCGTGGCTTCCTATCAGGAACTGATGGTGGAATGCACTAAGAAATGGTGAGTTTTTTGGGGGGATAACAGGCAACCACAGTGCTGTCATTTAAGCCCCATGAAAACTGTGTGTGTGTCTGTCTGTGCTGGAATGCTGAGCTCGTTCCTGGTGGCCATAATTCACACACAGACACACTCACACACAGTCTCCTTGGTGTGCAGGCATGTCTGCATGCTGGGAGGGGCCCGGCTGCCTTGTAAAATTACTATGTTTTTTTTTTTCTCTCTCTCTCTTGTGCACCAATGTTGAATTTGTTTGGTCTGAGTCTTGAGTAGAGAGGCTGGCAGGCAGAGAGATTTCACTTAAATCTGACGAGCTGGGCTCAAGCTGCCCTCGCTCTCCTGAAATGTCCTTGAACAAACCACTAAATCCCTACTAGCTCTTAAGATGCTTCTGGGAGTCTGATTTTGACTCCTGACCTAACTGGAAGTATATAAACTACTAAATGCTTCTGGACCTATTGTTTTAAATTAGGATCTTCCCTACTGTATCAGCAAATTGAGAACATAACAGGAGCTTAATGGCACAGTCATTCACATTACAGCTACTGAAAATATGAGATTGATGAGAGTTCTGGGCCACTTTCTTGCAGCACAATTTTCTCTGTATCTCCCACTTGTCACAAATTGTGTATGTCAGTAATGTTTGCTAGTATCAGTACTGGCAGTCCAAAATAACAGCAACTGAAATTTTTTTTTTTTTATTGACATTAAGACAGTGACCCTGACTTATCAAAGTTAAAAGTTGCAGAAAGCAGATGTCATCCCGTTCCCTCCTCTTCCTCTGATAAGACAGGTGCTGTGTTAGAAATGACAGCAAATCTTCACACACTGACATAATCTACAGTAATAGAATACTGGTTATGTTTTCTTTTTTCATTTTTCGTCAGTTTAGCAGCTTTTCCTGTGGCTTCAGCCTCTCTGTGTAAAAGCATCCCCCAAAGACATTTCTTTAGAGACAAAAAAAAAAAAAAAGATATTCAGTATAAAGAGGCGGAGTCAGGGTGTGTTTTCATAGGTGAAGATAGAGTGGAGAGATAGCTGGATGTATGCTACACTTCATCCTGCAGGTATGTGTCCTGTAACAAGTGAAAAGTGGGGACTTGTAAAGCAAAGATGTAGCCTGCAGACATGGATTCTCAAGCGGCTTGCTGTAGGCGTGACTAATACAGCCCCACAGAGCTTCGACCTGGGACAGATGTTAACGTGTTGGAGAATGGAATGAGAAAAATGTACATCTCTTCCCAGAGCAAAGGGTGGGTGGGCTCAGCACACAGTCAGTAATATGCTTTGTTTTGCAATCTGAGCAGGGCTCTTATGTTTTTCAGTGGAAGAAATAGGTATACAAAGACATTTGCTGTTACATAATTTAGTTCTTATCTATAATGGTTTGGGATTACAGTGATTTATAGAGATAAAATCTAAATATATCAACCCAAAGAGATGAATTACAAAGTGCTCAGAATTGGTTCAAATACTTCTTGGGTGTAGACTACTTCCTAGTCTGTCATCATGTCAGGGTTACATCATGCCCATTTTATGTTTCCGTAAGCGTAAAACAGTATTTAAATAACTTCTGATGTGAGAAGTGTCTGGCTTTACATCCAGTTTGTGGGTGAGAGTGTTGCCTCAGGGTCTCTGCTTGTCTTCGAGTGAATGTTTATGTGCACGTGTACACGCCCGGCTTAAAGTGTGTGAGAAAGCGTTGGCGCACTGTTTCTGCCTTCCTAGGACTTCATCAGTACGGTATGTTATTGTTGCAGTGAAAACTTTCCATCTGCACAGACTGGAAACAGTCCCCGGAGCTCAAATGGATCTCGAATCCTGAAGCCATCAGAGGTGATTTTTTTTAAGAAACCCACATCCCTCTCATTTCTGGAACCAATAACAGGAAGAAAAACTCAACACTTGTTTTGTGTCAGTATTCTTGTGTACGTGTTCCGATACTTGCACATAAAGGTGTGGGCTCTTTGAATGTACATTTTGTGAAATGTAAAAGCGTTTTACACACTTGGCTGACACTCAAAGGCTCAGTTGTATAATCTCTAAAGTCTAGATGATTTAGGAGAACACTTCAAACAGTCAGTAGGTGAGAAGTTCAAGGGTCTGTTCAGCTGTGTGTGTGGTTCTTCATGTGTGATTCCCATGCATTAGGTGTAATCAGTTGCTTGACTCCTCTTATGTGGAATGTGCTGTGAGGTTGCATGAGCATTTTCATCCGGTCAGAATAAATGTTTTAGTGCTTGAATCTTCTTTGATGGCCTCAGGTGATGTGGCCTCTTTCTGTCTTTCTCTGGAGGGAACTTCACTGTAGATGGGACCTGTTTCAATTACATTTTTACATCTTAGTTAAGCTGAGTTGCCAATGCCAAGCACTATTACAAAACAGAACATAGATCTACCAGATTAAATGATGCATAAAGATGGATGTCACAGTGCAAAAAGGTCTTTGCACTGTTGGTCTGTCGTGAAGTGCCTGTTGCTAACTGTTGTTTTTGTGATAGACTGGTAGCATCCGCGCTTGTCGGCCTTCATCAGGGGCTGTTCAGCTCCATGAGCATGTTGAGTTGGTGACAGGCTGTCTGTGAGAGTTTTCTAACTACTATCAAATCACTGATTTCACCACTTTAGAGAGGTCTTGCCTTATTTTTCCCTTGCACATTTTCTTCGGCAAGCTAACAACCTTTTTCTGTGAGCAATTGGCTTATTGTTATTATTTAAATTCTTGTGACGAGAAGCTAGACTGGGGGAGTTTCCTGTCATCATCTGTGTTTGTAAAATAATTTTTTGGTCTTTATCTGTGGCTTAGTTGCTCTAGTCAACTCCTCTGTGAAGCAGAGGGAGTTAGCATTCCACCCACATGCCCATTTCAGACTCCAGAATCAGTTCAGACTAACCATTAAAACATTAATGAGTTCAGTGTTTGTGTTTGCCAGTGAAATGAAGCACCATTCACAGCGTTGCAGCACTGCCCCTTTGAAACTTGATATTAACATCTCTGATGAAAAATGAACTTTATTTTCTGTTGCCTTTCATCTGTAGCGGGTAATTTTGATAATTCAGGTCAACGTTGGAAATTTAACCTTTTTGGCACATGATAAGTGGCCATTTGTAAACTCAGAGTTTGACCTCCATATAATTTGATAGACTGACACAGACTAATTGTAATTTAAATGTTTATAATATTGATTTTCTTGCATGTTTCCTTCATTACCTTATTACTTGCTTTAATGATTGTACCATGTATTTAGTATTAACTACATGTATAGTCTGGTGGCTTTCTAGTGTTTACACTTTGATTTTGATGCTTATGCTTGCCACACATATCTTTCTGATAGTTGCATTTGTTCTGTTATAATAGCTTGTTGACCTCTTCACTAGATGACTGATCTACTTATGCCACCTGGCTGGCTGCGCACCTGACTGGTTGACTGACTCCATAATTGTCACTGATGGAGCTATCATTACCTAAACAAACACCTAATAATCAATTAGAGGATGGTGAGTAGTTCAGTATCAGACTACAACAAATGATGGAAAGGACAAGTTATAACATAGTATAAAGCACTTAAAGGTCATAATATGGATGGTATCAGTCATAAGTCAGTTTCATATAGATTAAGACTGTCTCATCATCAATATATATGATATGTTTTCCAGACATAAATGTTGTCGAGGCTCATTTTTCATTAAGGCTTAAGCAAATATTATACATCGATACTGGTGTGATGGAGCAGCGCAAGGTCCACCTGCTTTAATAGTTTAACATCTCCCTCTTTCTGCTGCTGCAAAGCACAGAGCTACAGACTGAACAATTCATTGTTCCCCTCGTTCTCTCTTGCTTCTTTTATAATGGACTCCAAAGACCTTATCTGTTTTTTAGTATGTTTAACCTATTTGTTAGTTGATTTGTTAAGTCTACTGGTGGAAAAGTCTGAGGGTGTGTGTACTTGTATATGAGTCTTCCACATGAACAGCCACATTTACATTTTTGAGTTTGTTGTTGTTCTTGTTTGTTTTGCAACTTTTTTCTGATAACAGATGTAGCTGGTAGGTTTTCACTTGCTCTTGAATGCACCACACACAGCAGGTTGTATCTTTAGAAACTCCACGATTCTTGCTGAGATTGTTAATTGTAATGGATGTGTCGTATAGTCTTGTGGCAAATTAAAGTATCCAAACCCAAACCTGGCCTGAAATTGACTTGCCATGTTGGCCAAGTGAGGAGCAAAGTTCATTAGTCAGGCAGCAAGGCTCACTTGTAACTCAAACTGAGACCATTGCAGAATGTTTTTGAGATCATACATGCAACAAGTTGTCATCAGACAGGATAGTATCCTGTGTTAAACCCTTTCTGTTCTCTGCAGGTTTCTGTTTTTCTGTAATTGTTTTTGAGGCAGGTGTATGTGACTATGTTAGCTAATTATTGTGCATTGCGTTGTTATATCACGTTCACTATGTTTTAGACAAGGCTGTATCATCATATCTATAAATATAAGCTTGTGACCAGAGTTGCTGGTTTAAACCTCTAGAAATGTAGCAATACCTGGAGGAGTGAAGTCAGGCGCACTTTTCTGTCCCTCAGCTACCAGCTACTATCAAGAGGATTCAAACACAACAGCAAAAAGCAACTCAATATGAACTTATGCATGAATGTAACCTCCGGTCTCTTTTAGTATTCCTGGTGCTTTTGAGCAAGAATGTTTTTTAGTCAGCTTGTCATGTAAAATAATAATTTGAAAAACAGAATCAGAAATCAAGAGTGTCATTGCTGCTGACAGACGTGTTGACACGCGTGGCAAGGATATGAAAGTTATACACTGAAAACGACACAGAGAAGCTATTGATTACATGGTAATTCTATCTGGCTACAAGCAAGCGTGACTAATCAAGACTGCTTCCCTCACTGCCACATGGAAAGACAGCGAGGGTTCAAGAGTTAGTGAAGGAAGAGGTTTTCTTATCAATCAAGCACTGTGCTGAAACCCTGAAGGCACGCTGACACATGCACACACACAGAACATCATTTCACAGAGATTTAGAAACTCTGAACACATGCTCACTTTCTTCAGACAAACGTAGAAACGCAAGCGGGTTTATACTTCTCCTTTTGAGGGGTTCAGTTGTCCTGCTTTGGTTGTCTACAGTGTAAGAATTTATTTATTTTTCAGCATTTAACCTATGAGTTGTCACAGTGCCACTGCAACACTTTGTTTTAATTATTTGTTTGCCTATTCAGTATACACCCAATAACCATGCTTTCATTCCTCCGTTCACTTTGTAACAGAGAATCAGTGAGAATTTTGCACTAGAATTGGCTTTGCTAGCTGGAGCTCCGTCTTGCAAATACAAATGTCTTACTGTCACTGTTGCAGTGAAAGTGACCAGTGTGTGTCAGGCTGTGACATGTTGTCTTCTGTTGAGCATGTGTGCATTACAGCAAGCGTCCACCATGTCTCTGCCAGAGAAGCATCTTTCTGCCAACTTGTCTGACGTGGCTCTCTATTCTATTCAAATTCGAAGGCCATGACACATTCCTGAGAATAAGTTTGGCACCAGGGGATGGTTTCACTGCCAGGTGATAGTACGGAGCAGTCATATCTGTTGTGCAGAAATTCTGGATGAAACCACAGAATTGAGTTTATTATTGCAATGCCTATGAGGTTTTAGAGAAAATAACACTGTTTCACGGGGGTTAATGATTACTTTGCGTAAATCATCTTTGGTTTCTCAGGGTGTTTTTTATGTAGTCTGATTTTAAAGCTTCAGTCACTGATATGCTTTCATATGCCAGTTTATGTGTGAAATTTTAACTGAACTGATACTGGTAAGATGCCAAAAGCAGGGCAAACATGTGTTTTCATAGTTGATACTGGAGTTTTCTAATTTGTGTGCTTACTTATCACTTTCTTAATTATAGCTTTTGCAGTTGAGCAGTTAATGCTGATTGTTTTGTCCTCCCAGTACAGCTTGCAGCTCTTCATCTCCCCCTCATGTGATTCTGTAATTGTTTTCTTGCACCAAGCCCACTGCTGTCATTGGGGGCAGCTCTCACACTATCATTAATGCTCCTCTTTCCATCTATTGCTATGTCTTTCTCTGTACCCCTCTTATCTCCTCTCCTTCTCCCTCGCTCCCTTTGTTTTTCATCTTCTGATAAGTTGGTCGCTTTTCTCTCTACCCACCCTCACTTCTTTCTCTCGTTGCTCTTTCTGATAATGTCACTTTAACTGCTTTGCAGTTGAATCCACCCAAGTGTGATGTTCTGTGCTGCAATTATGGACATAAACAGCCATTTAGACACCCCCTCCCACACCCACACCAACAGAAATGAAACATTGCAGGGTTGTGAAGCAGTCAATGGGCTGTTAAATGTGATGAAAACTCTGCTGGTGTGTCAGTGTTGCTGCTGTCAGGCACAGAAACATACATGGCCCTGGAGACTGCTCATCATTTATCAGCCTGCAGATGCTGCAGCACCACTCTGCAGGCTGATAAATGCATGCTGTATGTGTGTCAGGAAGGCAAAGCAAAACACCACAAGCCATAAGCACTAAGTGTAATGGTGGTACTTTTTGGAAACCATGCTTGTAAAAGATGTAGTTGGTGCAGGTGGAATTGAGGATGCACAACTTGCTGCAGCCCTTGGATGAAAATGTGTTCTCTCTCTGGAAATACAAAAAGTTATCTGGTGGAGTCTTCTATTCTATGAAGCAAAACTGGGGTTTGTGCACAGCAGTAAGTACCTTGTCCTTATTGTTCCTGTCCTTTAGACCTTTGGAAAGTTAGCAGCTCCTAGTTGATCACCTTTTTGTGGTAATTTATCACCACACCCCCTCTGGTAAAAGTCACATCACACTTCCTACTGTTGGTGCTGTCAGCCACAAGCAGCAAACTTTAAATTAGATGCATGCCCAGTGATAAGATGAAAGAAACAAAAACAGGAAAAGAAACAAAGACATAATGCAGAAAGCACTTTGATTTGCCAGCGAGCATGATAGGTACTTCAAAGCTCCTCTTCTGTCACAAATATTTTTTCCATTCTGTTTGTTTGTCAGGCAAAATAGCTTTGATTGGTTATTAACATCACTGCTGAAGCTGCAGTCGCCTGACTTCTCATGTATCATTGCCTGAAGAAAGGGATGTTTTCCCTCACCAGGGCTCCTTTTTTCTTTGCTGTCGGTGATCTCAGGCACATGATGGTCGGGGCTCCTACTAGTCTCTGCCTAGGGCTGTTAGCAAGCCGGTAAAGGGAGTGTAGTTGTTAAGCAAGGGGAGATTTTTATTACTTCATTTACCCTACTGAAAGACAGCTTCCTATCATTCCCTTCTTTATTTTGGAGATGCCCCCAAATACATGATCTAAGTGATTCCTGCTATGCCTGATGTCTCCCTGAGGCATTCACTGTACTGTATCTTTTTGAGTGGAACTAAGCTGCATGTTGACTACTTTTTGCACTCACTTTTCTATCCTGTATCTCCTTGCTTTCTGTAACGCTCTTTTCCTCTGTTCCTTCTAATTAGTGTTTTTACATTAATGTAGTCACAGATGTAGTTTGTCAGTTGTCGTCAGGTGTTTGTTGAGCAAGGATGTAGACCCCTTCATCATTGTCTTGCTCCTTGCTTAATTAAGTGGTTACCACCCATCAGCCTGCTGGCTTTCTACCCATATAGAAGCCAAAGTTTGCATGAGACTTTCACTTGTTTCTTTCCCGTGAGAATGAAACAGTAGAAAGACTCAGTGAGTTTGCATAGAAAATGCATTTCTTCGAGCTTGCCTTCTCAGAGCCTCAGAGGCTTTCTTAGATGCACAGTTAAAGTTATGAGTGGAGTCCCCTGCCACTACAGAAATCTAGTGGAAGTGATAAGACAGGAATGTAAAGGCACTGAAGATAGGCCAGTAAACATTCCCAATGTGTACTCGTCTTGTAGCATCGGACACATGGACTTCATTGGTTGTTTGTCCAGCAGTTATTTTGTCACAAACTATAGACAGTGTTCATTGGTTTCCACCATCTCAGCACTAATCGTTTCACAATTTTACTCACCAGCTGCTCACAAAATCTTTCTGTGCAGAGTTGTACCCTTCAACCATCAGGCCAGTCCTGTCAGCAAAGAAATATTTCATGTTCTTCTCCTGGCTGTCAGTCATCACCACTTGGAGTCCTCTTTTTTGACAGTTCTCTCCACTCTGCTCCCTATATGCTTTCTCAGGGGGTTAGATTTAAATAACTCTTTGCTGACCTCCATTGCTTGAGGCATGTGGAGCCTCTGATCTTCACTGTGATCCATCCAACCTACCTGCTTTTATTGCTTGTAACTGCCTCTCACCTAATCTCTCTCCCCATCCATGGCAGATTCGTAATTGGGCACACTTGACCTCCAGCTAGTCAATCTCTGCTCTTCATGCAACTATCCTTCTATTTCTGTTTCTCAAAAATAACATGCAGCTGACTTGAAACAAGCCAGGCTGCTTTAAAAAGGGTCTTCATGCTTGATGTCTTTAGACCCTCACAGGGAATAATGACATCTGCCAATGGAAAAATACTGTGTAGTCCTAAATCACACACCACTATTGTAGTTGGAGATCACTTGTCAGATCAGATACTGCATTGATGTTAACAATAGTCTTCATCAAAAGAGTGGTATGACACAGCAGAATCCAGCTGGGCAATAGGACTAGTGAAATGTGCTAATCAGCTAAAATTTACAGAAGAAACGTAAAGGTCCAAATGAGAAAAACCATGCAAGTCACAAGGTCACTCACTAAATCTCAAAAAATGTCAGTCTTCAAATTTTTTTATCCAGGGAAATGCAACTTACAAAAATATCTAATTTTTAAAGCATGGTAAAAGAATATTCACTGTAAGTATGAAAGTAGAATAATGTACTATACCCACACGGCTCACTGCAGTTACAAGTTTCAATCCTTTATATACATATACATGCACATGCACACAAATGTAAACAGTGACAGTCAAGCAAGCAGATTACTGAGATGCTTTCACTACATTGAGTCTGGCTTTAGTGCTTTTCAAAGTTAACTCTGTGTCATTGACCCAGCTCTTGATAGCCACACACTCTGACTGACGGCTCTATAAATGGAGGTCAGGGGGCTGTCAGTGTAGATCAGACAAACTCAGTGACACACACACACACTTTTGATGTAATGGTCACATCAGTATCTGCATACACACAAATCCTGGTGTCTTAAATTATTTTGTTTGTAGTGGATTCTAAGGCGATACATTTTCATGGCAGACAGATAGTATCAAACCTATCTCACACTACAATCCATTTCTTCTTTATGCTCATACACACCTTGTTTTGACAAGTACACCATGTTAACATTAAATACAGAACAATATTAAAAGTGATAAAACACAGACAAAACAATAGATGAGCAGTTTGCTGGTGAGATAGAAAAGAACACCAGAAGCTCAAAAAGTCTCATCTTAAACAGTAAAGAAATAAAACTGGAAGCTGACAAATTTTAAGACAGATGCAGTGTTATTGGTAGAGTTTTGCCTGGCGGATAGATGATAAAATGAACGCTCACAATGATGAAAGAAAATTCAGCAATTACACCAAAGAATTTCTGATGCAGAAAATGAAATCAGATGGGTGGTAGATTAGGACGGTCTTTTTTTTTATGCTTCTTACTTTGCTGATCACACACTGTGAACACTGCACTTAATGTAAATTTAAAATATCACTTTGCCTTGTCATGTCATGCCCAGTATGTGTGTTTAGTTTTTCAGGCAGTCTGGAGTGTGACAGCCACACAGATTGTGTTTGTACTGCCACATCTGTCTTGATAGCAAAGGCCACAGTCTGACTGATGGCAAAGCAGAGTGAGAGCAGTCTTCTCTCTCTCTCTTTCTTCTCCCTTTCATTATTCTCTTTCCACTCTCAATCCTCTTCTTGTTGCTGTCCTTGCTGAATCAGAAATTGCCAAGTAGGTCAGGTATAAAAAATATTTTTTTTAGCTAAGCTTTTCATGATAGGGCTGTCAGTAAACAGTACTTTAAAGGTATTTTAATTGTTACTGTGTAATTTCATTCATTTTGACTGCATGTTTGGTACTAAGCAGTTCCAACAGTCTTTTAGCAACGCAGCCTCCTAGACTGCATATCACTTGTGAGAGTGATATGCCATCCTTTAAACAGCCCTACTGTATATCACAAGAGAGTCTAGTAAGGAATTTTGACTGGGAAAAAATACAGAGCACAATGACTGCATTTTGTTAAGACAAGGCTGAGGCTTACCTGACACCATCAATCTTAAATCCTCTGTTG
This sequence comes from Lates japonicus, assembly GCA_033238685.1. Classification (NCBI taxonomy): domain Eukaryota; kingdom Metazoa; phylum Chordata; class Actinopteri; family Centropomidae; genus Lates; species Lates japonicus. The sequence goes on along the minus strand of BRZM01000255.1, from coordinate 1,119,031 downwards.
ATGCAAGGTACAGAAAAATATCTAACAATTCTTTCTGGGGAACCTCATTCCCCAACAGGACAGCTGAGTGTGTAGTGTGTGGAGGGGTTGAGTCCTGCTGTTTAATCCAAGCAAATAGCTATGACTGTGTTTTGGAAACAAAGAATTTACTATCATTTACTATCAGTACTCACTACTGTGTTATGTAAATTAATGGTTGAAAGAAGCAAAACATGCATTTTTGTGCACTAATATGTATGGATAACATCCCCATTACATAAGGACAGTATTAGGACAATTGTCCATGGTATAGGATAGAATATGTATAGTAGGAATGCAGTACTGCAAGATTATATAATTCACAGAACACTCAATTGACTATTTATATCACCTCTTATAGCCCAGCAGTCTACCTTCTTCAGCCTATATCTCAGTGCACTCCTCAGTCGCATTATATACTTGAAGAGAATAATTTTTCATGCATTACAGTGCAGTGTTAGTCTGAGAGATTACATATCAGCGTATGCTTGTGTGCATTGCAGCAGAGTGTCTGTTTTCAGTATGCTTCACAGCTGCTGCTGTATTACAGCACAAACAAACCTACATTTTCCTCTCCTAATGTCTGTGATTGACAGGTAGACACAAAGTCTGTCTGCAGACGTCAACACTCCTCCTCTTCTGAGAAATGTAAAAAAAAAAAAAAAACACTCAGATACACACACATTTCTCATCCCTTGTCCCTTCCATCTTGCCTTGAACATCCTCCTAATTTCTAATAATAATAATCTTAATATTAACCACTGATACTTGACACCTACCACAGTCTTCTTTATAATAAACCTGTGCCAGTTATTTTCCCCTCTCTTGCATATTTTCAAGTTGCATGCTGGAGAAATACTGGTGTTTATTCGCTTATCTTTTTTCTAATCGCCTATACCGAAATTCATTTGACGGTCTATGTACATTGCAATTATTTGAGTGTTTTTAACATGTCATAGTGGAAACCAATATTTAGTGAGCAGCTTTCCCTCTTGGAATTTGGAAGTTGCAAAGTTACTATTGTGTTTTTCAAAAATACATGATGCTTTATTACTGTGTTTATCATTTGGCTATGTTTTATCGCTGTGCCATTGAACTAAACTTGGTCCCACCCTGCTGTGTGTTTGGGTTTGTCACACTCGGCGTGTTTAGTTGGTGTGTGTGTGTGCAGTGCTGGTCTGGGGGCCATCACGTTAAAGGTGAAATTGTTTCTTCTCCCTACCTACAGGAAAGATGGCTGCAACATCCTGAAACTCAAGCGTTTTACCATAAGCAGATTTAAACTGCCAAACAAATTTTTGGATGAGCAGGCTTTTAAAAAATTTTTTTTTTTAAGTTTTAAGTGGTACATATTATTCTATAGGCTAAAGATAAGGTTGCTTTCATTTCTGTGAAGCCACCCATCTGTTCCCTTGAACTCTATAAAGACTAGGTAGTTAGCTCTATAGTCACATTTCAGCTGTTTTTCATTAGTCCATCTGATTCAACATAGTCTACACCTGTCCAGCTTCACTTGATCTTTATGTGAATTCTTCTGGATGTTACTTGACATGTACCACCCGCCTTAACAGCGTTGTTGACCAAGCACACCCCCTATGGCAACAGCACTCCCCACTTACAACGGCCTCCCCCAGCAGGACGATGCGCCCACCACACCGCAAAAACTGCTCAGAAATGTCTCGAACACAACAAAGAGCCAAAGGCGTTGACCAGGCCTCCAAACTCCCCAGATCTCAATCTGATACAGCATCTGTGGGATGCGCCGGAACAAGCTAGATCCATGGAAGCCCCACCCCACAGCCCACAGGACCCAAAGGATCCGCTAAACAATGTTTAGGTGGGTGGTATGTGTCAAGTAACATCCAGATGAATGCCAGGACCCAGGGTTTCCCAGCAGAAAATTGCACTGTGATGAGATGATCAAGGTTATTTGCTTCATCAAACAGTGGTTTAAATGTTGTTGATCAGTATACATTCACTAATTGCAGGGTTTTGTTTTTTTTTAACTACAGCTGTAGCTAAACACCTTAAATGTAAAAGGGCGTATTTGTGTTTTGTGTCAGTCTTGAAGAGCTCTCATATAAGCCCCCTGCTGAACTTGCTGACCCACTTTTTCTCTTATCTGCTCCCTCTGCAGCCCACAAGCACAGATTGTTCATCTTTGCATCCCCCTTTTCTCCTTCTTCTGGGACCCTTCTGTTGTTTGTTGTATTGTTTATATTTTTATCATAGTAAATCTTCCCTTTTATCTTTTCAGAGCTGTAGATAGAGAACTGTTTGTTTCTTAGGGTAAGTTGACTGATGTAATAGCATTTAGCAAACACATTCACACAGTTGCATGCTCATTATTTCATCTCACTCAGCGAGTCAAACAAGTTTTTCTTTTGTGCAAATTGTATCTTACAGAAGCAAATACTGAAATACAAAAAGACTTTATTTGTTCTACATCCAGTAAAATCCAATTATTAAAGTAACGTGAAAGAGTCTCAGTCTTCCAGGAATCCAGGATTGTTACAAAGAAACCCATCTGTTTTGCCATATATGTAATAAACTGAATAGCTAACCTTTGTTCAAAGCAAACCTCAAATCTATTGTAAACTTAAGTTCTTACTGTTGGAATAACTTTTTGTGTGAGTGAGGGCTGATGAACGCACACTTTAAACGTATTTCTTCGAGGCTCTCTGTTACCATCTTCATCTCATTTGTTTCTTCTGTTATGGCATTCCTCTCTGATGGCTCATTGATTCCTGTTATACACAGAAGCAACATGCAACAGTGAGGCTGAAGCTGGAGAGACACCAAAAAGTGTGCAGAAGTCAGTTAGTCTGCAGATGAATGGTTTAAATTTTTCTCATAGCACAGCGAGTACTGTACAAAGGGAAAAGAACAGAGGGTGATATTTTGTGTGCGTGTGCATGCTCTCTGATATGGCCTGCATTGTTGGACAATAGCTTCTCTATGCGAGGCCTCTCCTCGAGGCTGAAGTTGTTGCTTGTCATTCTCCCGCTCTCCTCCTCTCTTTTCTCTCTCACTTCTCCTCTTTCCTTGGCTGTCTGTCTCTCTGTTCTCTTCTATGTTCTGTCTTTTCCCCTGTTGTGTCTTCTCTCTCTTTTTCTCTGTCACACAGTTATTCTTTTCAGAGAGTGGCTGCTTTGCTGTTGTTCTCCCATTGACTCATAGACCCAGTGTTAAACTTGTAATGCGGCAGTAAATGCAGACCAACTACAAACAGGTATATCTCCAACACACTGATAGAGGAATATTGCAGCAGATTCCAAGATACAGTTGAAAAATGTCAGTCCTGTCTGCTGCAAAATCAATGTAGTTGGGTTACTCTGTCTAAATTACCTCCACCATATCTTTACGATACCATTTCTGTATTGCAGTCTCTTGTTACTTATTTTCCAATTTATAAGCCAATAGCAGTATATCTGAATTAGCCTGAACCATTGATGTGTGTTAATGGGCTGGGCTTTAACAAAGCCTGACAAACTAGAATTAAGTGATTTTAACTGATCCCTATAGGGCAATTTGCTTTCCTTCTTTTTTCCCGTAGTAAGGTCAGAGTTCAGTCTGGTAGCTGGAACTGGAGAGTTCAATAGCACAGGATGGGTACTTGCAAATACTGGGGCTTAAACTCTCATATTGACAGTCTTGTTGTGTGGCATCTGCTAACTCTGCCACTCTGCCGTCTATGCCTAAAAGTTTGATTTATTTTGAAGGTACTTTATCAAGGTAAGCCACGGTCAAGGACAGTTTGGCTCTGGTGTGGCCTGAAATATAGGGATGCAGTTTTTTTTCTCCAGAGACTGATTCTGATTCCTCTTATCAGGATATCTGCTGATACTGGCTACCGATCTGACACAGGGGCTGTCTTTTCCCAAATCTACGTACCTCACTGCGTTAATTTTAATAAATAAAGCTAATGCAAGGTAACATGAGGTGACAGATTGCTGTGGCACATGATGACACTAACAAAGAATCTAGGTGTAATGTGGATCAGTCATGTTATGGCTGATGCCTGATCTGCTTAATAGTATCTGTATGAGGCACTACAAAACATTCACAGCAGAACACGTCTGTCACCCTCCACCGCTCGCTCACAAATTTTTTACAGTATACTTGTGCACCAGTAGTTACAAGCAAGCAGGTCCAGGCTTGTCAACTTGCCAGTTAGGTAACTACTTTGGCTGTGTTTTGGATGATTTCTCATACTGACTATGAAGCGTAAAATGTGTAAGGGAAAACATTTAACATTCCTGAGTGTATTTTTGTTCTTCTCACATCAAGGCCAAATAGGGAGACGGTTGTGATTTATTATGCAGTTTCACTGAGGTTTATCTTTATGATTGTGTTATGATTGTGTAGAGTGTGCTTCATGGATAGAAGTTTTTCTGTGTGTGTGAACATCCGCTAATTCTCTTAAAGGACATAAGCCATCGGTGTGTCTTTAACAGTTACAGTTTATTACTTAAATCAAGTTATTTTAAGTTACTTACTTAATCCTGATGGGTATGCTGACATAACAGCAGAGTGGACTGTGACTGCTGCACTGCATTGCACTATTGCACTGAATATACTTTTAGGCTGTGTACTATGCAAAACAATGCACTGTGGTTTAGGCATTTAAGCAGCTTTTTAAGAGACCTATCTCTCTGTTATATTCACATCACACACATCAACTCAGTTTGACATATATACGACAACAATATCCACCTCGATCCTTGATGAGTTTCTTACAGCAGCTTATCTGTCTCAAGACCCAGACTTTTCACTTGTATTTTGGACTTCAGGGTTTTACCTGCACTATTCTCTCCCATTTTACTACTATTTAATTAAATTTCTTTTTGACTGTCAGATTACACTGTGTCTTCCATCAGTTGTCAGAGCAATGTGACTGTGACCTAGACTGGGTTAGGTTGTCGTAACTCTTCAAGTCTCTTTTTTTCTCTTTTTTTTTCCCTGTCGTGCTAGCCTCTTGCTGTGTTTGTGTGTGGATATTACTGCCTGCATGTGTGTCCTGATCTCCATGCTGCAGTCCACTGAGACAAAGCCAGGGTTTAGCTGTGTCTCATGATTTATTCATACCAGGAGTGACTGTGCAGGTGTGTTTGTGTAGTTGATGTGTATGTGTGTATTTGTGTGTCTGTGTGTATGCAGTAGTAGGCTTATCAGGGTTATAAAACTTCAGGCATTAAGATACAAGCCTTGATCGACTGGGCTGACAGCCTGAACATGATGTTGATGTGTTTGAATACAGAGTCACAGAGACAGGTGAATTGATGAATAAATCACTTTTCATTAAGCTATCTTTTCTGTCTTTTCTATCAGGCAACCAGACAAACTGGTGGTGGTTTGGACACGCAGGAGTCGACGGAAATCCTCCAAGGTTTGTCTGAAATATAGTAAAGAAACAACAACAACAGCTTGTCACTTGCAAATATATATATATATATATATATAACGTTTTCTTGTGTCCCTCTGTCCTGCAGTCCCATGGCTGGCAGCCTGGTATCAAAAATCCCTACAGAGGAGTGGTGGTGTGGCCTGTACCAGAAAACATTGAGATCACTGTCACTCTTTTTAAGGTAAGCTACGGCTGTTAACTAGCACAGACACAAGCATTACCGTGTTTAATGAGAACTCTAGTCTGATTTTTTTTTCTCTCCATTTTTTAATGTATTTTATGAATGGGAGGGCCATATATGTATACTAACACTGTTATGTCTGTAAATGACATACATGTATAGACTGTCACTGTGGCTTACTTAAACATGCTGGGCCTTTGTGCTGACAGGCTAGCTCAGAGCTCAGTGTCCTGTTACCTCTCCCAATATCTTAACCAGAGCTCCTGCAGCAGCAGCAGCAACACCTCCATACCTGCTTCCGACTTGTTGAGGTGTTGGTAGCTTTCTACTTTTCAGACATCAGTGTATACATTATCAACTATGTAAAGACAGTGTAGTGAATTCCAGTCAGGCATTTTATAGAGGGACTGTGCAATGCTTCATTTAAACTTGTGGACAAGTAAAAGACTCCAGACCTTTGTAGAAACAATGTGATGTCTGCTATTTAAAAGTAAGCATGGAAAAAGTCCAGCATTCATGTGTACTGGCTTAGTTTTCTAGGGCCTATACTTGTTTAGCTCCACTGTACATGTCGGTATCTCTCTCTTTACTCCGGGCCCACTTCCACTTCCTGTCCCAGAGGAAGTAATAAAACTGTTTTTGTGATGAGACACAAAGCAAAGCCCACAAGTCGCCCACTACTGTTGGATAAAACCTCAAATCAAATAACACTGCCTCTGCTATCTATAAGGTTGTTGTTTTTGTTAGAACAGTTTTTCTCCACTGCACCCGTAAGAGTGAGAATTAGGACTTACTTGGCTGGTTAATGATGCATTGTGCGATTCTTTACCACCAGCAGACAAGCTCCAACACACTGCCCTGAAAAACCATCAGCTTATCAGGTTGTTATAGTTAAGATGTTAGCAAAGAGTTGCCTTCTCAAACAAACACAGAGCAAAATGAGGATTGTGTTGCAGTTGCATATCTGGATACCTGACCAATATATATGTAATATTAATTGCCTTTTACTTTTGGTTTCAACAAACTCTCTGCAGGGGCATAGCTAGCTAGATGCTTGACTTTCTCACATACTTTATGTACAATCAGCTGCTGTCTGCAGTTTAATATAGGAGATAGAGCCAAATGTTGGTTTCATTATGGGAAGTGTATTGCTTTTTGGAGCTTGGCCCATTCTAGGGAGAAAAAGTAAGGATATCTCAAACTCCACTGCGACAATTTTGACCATTCTTTTTTAAGTTTGTCTCTTGAATCCCCCATCATTATGAAAGAGCAGTAATACATTTTTGGAGTACCACTTTAATTACAAAAATAAGTCTGTCAAACTCTAATACCTGATAACTTACAATTCAGATATTTCTGCAGAGTGCCGACTGAAGGTTAAAGCAAAAGCCAACAGTGATTAAAAGATACTCTCAGATCCTCGTCTGGCCTGAAGCTCTGCAGTAAAAACAGCTGAGCTCAGCAATATTGCAGTCTGCACCTTCAGGGAGATCTACACTAGCAGGCAGCCTTAGCTAAACTTTGTAGACAGCAAGAAAATACTTAAATTAAGAAGTGAGTTAACTGGGCAGCACCCTGACTGCTCATTCTGTAGACAGAATCGATTCTAGCAGAGACAGTGTGCAGAAAGCAGAGTGGGCACTTAGTACCAGCCAATCCTTAGTGAAACATTTGGCACTTGGCTTGTGAGTTTTTACAACACATCTGAGTTTTCCAGACCTGTAGAAGAACTAAGTGTTTGTTTATACAAGTAAAAACGTTTTCATTATTTTATCTATTAAGATCCTTGTTAATGTTGAAACATGCTAATGACAACAATATTCCAGAAGAAATGTATTATGCTGTCAGAGAGTTGCTGCTTATGTTTACCAGCAGCACTAAAAACTGCAGACAACACCATAAACAGAGAATAAACTGAGATGGCTGGTAATGCCATGCACTGCTGCCTTTTAGAAGCTGTTATGTGGTTGTGAAATAATGGAGCATTTAAAATCTGGAAGGATGAGGCAGCTATATGACTTGCTCTGTGTGTGTGTTTCTGCTCATGTGGGCGCTGTGTTTGACTGTTGTGCCAGACTGCAGGAATATTGATTTCCTGGGGTGTGTCACAAGAGCAGTCAGATAGAAAAGCCATCAGTGCATGTGTTTGCTTGTGTGTATGTGTTTTACACACTGGGGCTGCAACAACAATTAATACTCAGTGTTGATTTTGTCGATTAATCATTTTGTTTGTAAAAGGCAAAAACACAAAATACAATAGCAGATGCCTAGCACATATTACCAGAACCCAAAGTAATGTATTGTAATGGCTCATTTTGATTCAGCATTCAGTGTCTGATAATAAGAATCAGAGAAAGGCTTCACATTCAAGAAGCTATCTCTGGTGAATATCTAGTGTTTTTAGTTGAAAAATGAATTAAGAGTAAAATCTGCACGAGTGTGAATCTGTGTGCACACTGGTTTTAGCATGCATTGGCTGTGTGAGTAGGTGTATTTGTGTTAGCCTGTGTGCATGAATAGAGAGGGTTGATTAGGTTAGATATGCATGTCTTTGTCCAGCAGTGATTTGTGATTGTGTATGTATTTGCTGTGTGTGCTCCTGGAGGGTAGTGAAGGTCATCCATGCCAATACAGTAAGACAGGGCTGCCTGCTGTCTTGCTGCCTCCATTACTGTCTCTTCTCATCAGCTTCATCAGCTCACAGCCAGACAGGGGGGGAAACAGGAAGATATACAACTCAGAAACACAAGCTCAGTATATCAACACACAAGCAACCTGGCAAACAAACATCAATAATTTAGTTTTTTTCTGCTTTCTCATGTCATTGTTGCATTTTTCCTCTCCATTGAGTTTAAACTGAATGGATGAATACAGCAAGCAGATGAGCTGTCACTCTCAAGCTGTGTGTTTTCAGTATTGCAAGTTTGGTGTCGTAAATCTGCTGGCACAGTTATGACCAAAATTACAAGCCTCAGTTAATAAAATGAATTGTGTCAAGATTGCTGACCGAATCATTGAGTGTTGCTTAAGATGGGTTGCAAGATAATCCATAAGTATTTCTGGAGTGTAGTTTTGATGCTGAGCTCTCAGTCTGCTTTGATATACTGTACATAACGTTTTTATGCTGTCCTTGCAGGACCCCCATGCAGAGGAGTTTGAAGACAAAGAATGGACTTTTGTCATTGAAAATGTGAGTACTAAATTATGCCTTTTATTCTTTTATCCCCTCTGCCTTTATATCTCTGTAATTGCATTGACACATTTCTTATTGTATGTATTATTGCACTGCATTTTTGGGAGAAGAAGCAAAATGCATCGTATAATTAAGGCCATTTACAACGACTGGAGATTACAACTACCAAAAGTAAGACAAGACCAATATATAACTTACTCATTCTCAGCAATATTTGAGGGAAATCCTCTTTATAATACACATGAAGGTTCTGCCACCATGTGGCTAACTTATGCTATTACACGCTTTCTTTAGTGTGAATGCAGCCCTCAGGTTAAACCAGAGGTGTTGACTTGCAACATGTTGACATACATGCATGACCACAGTGACTGTCTGACACACACACACACACACACACACACCCTGCATTTCAGCATGCAATTGTTGAGTGTTATTTACAGGCCATATGCCACAAACCTCAGGTGTAAAATATCAAGTTGCAGTTGTAACCACTGAGGATTGGCTGCATTTATGTATTTGTTTATTAGTTTAGTCATTTGTTGTTACCAGATGTTTAGAATAACCATAATGCAACAGTAATTATCTCACCCTTCTCTTGGTTTTTGTTACATTGGTCACACAATTGTTTAATGCAACAGAAGCAGTGTTAGATGTATCATGGTGAATAACAAAAAAACAGGAAATGTCGCAGTGAGAGAAATTGATGGAGCAATATGAGAGCAAGAGGGATGGAGAGGGAAGAGAGAGAGAGAGACTGTTTAAGCATGTTTGTGCAGTCTGCCAGGAAACTGGAACCTTGCTGCTCAAAAGTGATTTTCTGTGTTATATAGACTTGTTGGAGCCAGCTCTGCTACATGGTTTACCTAAATAATAAAGACATGTTGAATTAATGAGGCCTTTGTACTTGCACATTGCCCCTTTCCTATTTTAGCCTTAGAGGAAGATTTAAAGGTATTCAGAAATCTATTACTAATGCTTTCTGTGGCAGTGCAGTGATATAGTGTCTCCTAAACTCTGTAAATATCATCTGTATTAGAATCAGTTTGCACCCTGTGACATTAGAGGGAAACCTAACAGCACATCTCATTATCATTCTGCTAATTGTTGTAGTGATAGAATTGATAATGACATTTTCTTTTGTTTTATGAGTCTTTCTGCTGCTGGTCAGATGAAGACATGAGCCTTTCTGGTAGGGGGTCAGTGTCTTGCTCGGGCATTTTAACACCGTGAATTTGCACTGTCACATGTGCTGTCACACCTTGTGCCAGCCTTGACTTTTGGGGAAATGCACACCGTTACACGTGTTGCCAGAAGTGCTGTCACCATTTTAAAAAAGTTGATTCCTGCTCTGACTTTGTTTTTTCCTGTCACAAAAGCTTGTGTGTTTATGCCATTATAGTTCTCTTATGCTTTTTAGTAACATATTTACCGTATCTTAAGGAACAGTAGCTCTCTGTTATGTCAAAGGTATAGTTATTGATCTTTAAACTTTCCTAAAAGGGCAATTTGTGACTAACTAAGACAAGAAAATAAATATTTTAACAAATACTCAATCAAAACTGATGCCAACTTCCAAACACAATGTGTAAACTTTTTGACTGTTGAGTAAGAAAGCATCATTGGTAATGAGAAGGACAGACCTCTGAGACCTCTCAACCCTCTTTTTTAAGAATGTTGGTGGAAAAAAAAAGAGTGGTGGAGTGCTTTGACACTGTCACTTTCTGTACATGTCAAACTCAAAGGAACGACAGCAGAAACTGCTCTACCTTTCTGTCTTTGATAGAAAGCTGAGAAGACAAGCAGGTCAGCCGGTGTTCTCCAGCCAGAGCGTGGGAGAGAGCAGAAAGAGAGCTAGAAAGGGAGAGAAAAAGACAAGTTTGTGGGTTTGCCTGTGTCTCTGCATACCTGACTAATGACAGAAAGATCAAAGCCTCACCAGTCTCCTGACAGCAGGAATGGAGAGCACAGAGGAGGGAGGGAAAAAAGAAGGGAGGAGAGGGAGAAGGCAACCATATACCTTCATACACTCAGATGTAGAGGGAGGGCAGTGATGGAATGATGGCAAAATCAAAATGAGAGAAAGACTAAAAGTGTGATTTCATGGTTCAAGGCTTGTCATGCCTTTTTTTATTTAGAAGATACTTAGGCACATATGTAGCTTTTCTTTTTACACACATGAAAATACACACATATGAAAACACACACAGAAAGACAGAGAGAAATGAGGAGTATTTTTCCATATTACATTACACTTACACAGATAACATGTAGTTTCATCCACGATTACTAATTCATCTGAGTCACATCCGGATCTGTAATGTGTTGCTGTTGTCCTGGGTTTAATGTTGCATTAGCACAGCAATTTAAGGAAACCTTCACAGAAAGTACACATGCATTAGCAGCTTTTATATAAAAGCCACAAAACTCTTGAGGCTTGTTTCCTTGTTTATTTGGTACTTACTAATTGATTAGTACTCTGCTGTGAACTATCAACATTACTTGTAATATGGATAGTGAGTGACAGAGACAGATGCGAAAAACATGAAGGTAGTTTTGCAATGGAACATCATCCAGCTCAAGGAATCCTTCTCAACTACACAGTGCATATTTCCAGGTGTAATGTGATGTATGAGCTGAAAAGCTGCTATTCCTATTATAAATAAACTGGATCCGAAATTTGCAGAAGGCCTCAACAAAATCCTTTGTGCCTTTTTGAAAGATTTGTAACAATCTTTCACTTGTGATTTCACACCAACACGAGCAGAAATTAAGGATCTAAATAAATTGACCACAAGAGGGCAGTCTACCCTAAGATGTTTGAAAACCCTTTTTAGATACTCACTTCTCAATTCATTAGATCAACCACTTATGTCACCCTTGTGTTTGTCTGTGTATGTGTGTCAGTAGGAAAGATTTCCTTATACGTGTGTGAAGCTGTATGCCTGTGTCAGTGTATGTCTGACAAAATGTGGAAAGTAATCCACACGTTAAATGTTTGTATAGTGTATGTCTGATCATATTTTATTGTGACGCTGCTGGTCTGTGCATGAGTGTACAGACAGCTCACATCCCCCATGCCACCCCTACCCCTCAGGTATCTAAGCTAATATAAAGTCAGGAGAGATGAATGAATGCGGTAGTGAGTGCTGCTCTGAGGAGGAGGAACAGAAGAAGAGGAGAGGTGAGTTCTCCTGACCCCTCATCAGACGGCGGAGGAGAAAGGGGAAGAATACGCCATTGTGCCTGAGCGCCGGAGATGATGAAATTCAAGATCCCTGCGCTGTGGCTTCGTCTTAATCTGGGGGCCCAACCTCGCACTAGGCTAATCCCTCCCCGTCGAATTACTGGCCCTGGCTAGATTGTATTTTGTCATTGAAAATGGCAGTGTCAAACACTACCTTTTTCTCTCCTCTATTTGTTCGTCTGCCAAGGCGAATCGCATAATCAAAAGATGGAGAGAGAGAGTGAAGAAGAGAAAGTGACGGAGAGAGAGAGACAGAGAGAGGTGGCAGGCTGAAGATGGCTACATAGTAGTATCTCTAAATTGCATGCTACCCTTGCCTTTCACCCTTTTTCAAATAGGTGCATATTATCAAAAAGGTGGGCAAATTGAGAGTCAAAAGATTGGATGGCTATATTTGAAGGCATTGTGCTTACAGGCTCTTTTGTGTGTGCGTGCATGGATGGGGTTAATGTGCGTATGTATGTCTGTGCGTAACCAAAGCCCGAGATGGCTGACCAACTTCCCTCATCTTCAAAGCTTTGTGGGAGGTTTTAAATCACACACTCACATTCACACAGGACTGTTGTATATAAAGTGAGAAGCTATTATGTCTGAATACATTGAATATACAGTGATACACACTCCAAGACCCACTCTCCCTGCCCCTCCTCCATCTCTCTTCCTCCAACTCAAACTTCACCCTTTTCACTCACATTACATCAATGTCACTCAGAAAAGAAGGAATTTCCAAATCTATGGCTGCTCTGCCAAATCACCGCCTCACACTGTTTGACAGCCTGTCTGCTGCATGTTGCCATTTTAAATATCGATTTTGAAATGGCCACTTTAAGTTTAACTGCCACATTTAATACTCAAAACCTACACAGTCAGTGCAGTGAGGGTGACTGTTTAGTTTTTTTGTTTTTTGCTGCATAAAGGGAAAAAAGATTTGCTACAGACATACAAATATCTTAAAAACCATGTGAATACTAATCTTTTCTGGGGCATTTGCTTAGTTTTACTTAAAGGTAAGGTTTTTTGACATCCAAAGGAAGTCCAGTGTTTGACTTATCTGCCTACGTGCTACACACAGAGGCATTTTCATCATGGCTTATGAATGATGTTTCTGTCACCCCTTCGGCCATGTTGTTACTGCTTCCTTTTCGTTTCTCTATCTCTTTTCCACTCCGTCTCCTTCTCTCTTTCAGTCCTCTCTCAGAGGTGATGTCCTGTCTATTGTGGACCACATCCAACTCCATTAAGGCCATTTCCACACCACATACCTCCCACTTACGCACACTCATACAGTCACACAGTGTCACATTCTGACACAGACACACACACTCATCTCACTGCACACACAGTGAAAAACCCATGACACCCACCACACTCACACATACATAGGCCAGCCTACCTCCATTACCTTTGCACACACACACACACACCCGCTGTCTGTATTGTACCCATAGCCATGGTGTGTACGCCCCCCTCTCCCCTCCTCTGTCTGGAACACATTACGTAGGCCAGTGGCTTGTGAGCACTGACTGGGCCTCGGGGAAGAAAAACACAATTATTTCAGCCCTCGGCTATTCACGCAAAGGTGACAAAAGCTGGTATGAAGTATGAAATCCCAAAAGTTTCCCCTGTGCCGAGGCCGACAAATTGGGATTAATTTGCGCTCGTGTGCATGCGTGTGTCTCCAAAGTTTTCACCTTTGCTCGTTTCCCATTTCTTAAATAGTTTGGAGAACTCAAAAGGCTTCATTTATTGTGTCAGAAAGAAGAGTGTGTGTTCGCTCAGATTGTTTGTGTGTGCTCACAAGGCTAATTTTAAATAATATATGCCTTATAGTTAAAAGCTGGAAGAATGTAAATTACTGTGTGTGCGTCTGTGTGTGTCACTGTAGGGAGGCGGAGGGGCTCTTAGTATGGGATCACACATTCACACACGCTTTCCAAATTAATTTAATCTAATTAATCGCCCTGAGGAGAGGCAACAGATGCTGGTGATTACCCACCATGCCTGGACCCCTCCCCATGTGGGCACATACACACGACCACAAGTGCACACACATAACTATTACAACTCTAAATGCTGCCTTTTTCTGCCAATATGCAGTTAACATGCTTTCTTTTTGTACAGTGAAGCACATTCATGTTTAGTGAGGGTTAAATAAGAAAATAACACAAGTGCTTTGCAACAATATAGAGTTATTACTCATACAACTGGGCTCATAGCAAATTAAAAAAGGGGGAAAAAATCAGCAATTTAAAAGGTGCTTGTGTCTGTATCTCAGTGGGTGTCCATCTGTGTTGGTATTATTGTGTCATTATGAGAAACTGCACCTGTGTCTGGGGAACTATGTACTCAGATGTGCGTCCAGTCAGTTACGTGTTAGGGTTCTGTGTGTGTGTGTGTGTGTATGTTAGTGGGTTGTAGGTGGCTGCGGAGGCCGGGTGGTCCCTCCTGTCGCCCTAATAGGCTTACTGGCCCCTAATCCACACCACACCACCCCATCACATGGCTGGTCTGCTGACTAACTGCTACCACCACCATGAGGTGTGCATGTCACTATGTCTCTGTGCAGGTGTCACATTTGTGTGTGTGAATGTATCTGTGTCTGAACGTGTGTGGGTGGTGAACATTTGAGAGACTGTGAATTTTTATTCTCTATTTTGTGCGTATTTGCGTGTCAGAACGTGTTTTGTTAGCATTTGTATAATTAACACAAGTGATTAATTGATAATCCATCTTGTGAATCTGTTGCTTTCTTTTCCTTTTCTTTTGAATTTTGACTTTTGGGCAGATGAAACAAAAAATTGTGAACGTTACCTGAGCTCTGGGAACCTCTGGCAGGGCGTTTTTCATTATCTTCTGATATTTTATAGATTAAAAGATTAATTGGCTAAATGAAAAAAATATATTAAAAATATATTTAAATGCATGTTCATTCATTCATATATCTCTTCTCCCACGCACATATGCCTATACACACAGACACCTTCTGCTCTGTACAGTTTTGGCACACTATTGCTTGGCACACACCATATCTTCTATCTTTGTGCGTGTGTGTTTTTGCTTACATGCGCACGTGTTTGTTAATTAAACTGATTAAACTGTTGCCCCTGACAATGTGGGGCTTTAGTTCTTCTGTGCTTATGTCATCTTTTTCATACTCTGTTCTCTCTCTCCCTCTCTTTCTCTGTGTTTGTGTGTAGCTTCATATTTAGACTCTCTTCATATTGCTTTGTCTGCTTTACTGTTTTATCCTTGCCCTGTTTACTCTTTAGTCTCTTGTCCTTATGTTCTTGTATGCTTCCCGCATGCTGCGTGTGTGTGGGGAGCACACACACTGACATATGTTTGCAGTGTGTGTGCCATGTGCATACTGTCTGTGTGTATGTCCTTACGTTTGCATGTGTGACTTTGTATTTGTGTGTTGCAGTGAGCGAGTGTGTCGTGTCCCACTGGTCCAGGTTGTGACCTCGGCTTTCATCTCCTTAGTCTGAGGCTCCTGCGGCCCGCTGCGCTCTGCTCCCGGCCAACAACACAGCAGATGTCACCAGACACTGCAGCAAACATACACACATACAGATACACATGTACATCGTTTCATACACACAGTCTGTCTGTTATACATACTCACAGGCACACACTCACTCATAGCGTGTGTTCACATACAGCATATAATCTCACAGACACACTAATATCCTGTCACATACATGCACAGACACGCCATTTCCAGCACATACACACGTGCGGTATCTGGAAAACCAACCCAAGGCGGGTTTTGTTTTGCCTCATACAGTGTATGACCATTTGAAGCCCCAAAATAAACATCAAAACAGCATGCCTGAAACATTCCTGTCTACCTGTCAGCCTTCGCATGTATGGAATTAGTGTGTGTGACGCGGTGACTTTAGATGTTGATGTTATAAACTCTGGATCAGACTGTCTTCATTCAGCATGCATTATTTTGCCAAAACTTTAATGAATGATGCATCTACCACTGAAATATACACTAGACACATAAAGGGGACTGCCAAGGTGAGGTATTGTGATTGACGTGGTGAGGACACATCATGTCAGATGGCAAGAGCTTTAGGCTGACATTTGACCTCCAACAAAATTTCATCTAGTATTATCAAACTGCGCATTGAATGTACACACAAGCTGATACCAATGCAAGTTAAGGAACTGGAAGTCACAGTCCAACAGAACAGTTATATGAAACTTATTACAGTAGTGTCATTTTAATGAAGCCCTCCTTCTCATTCTGTTAGGCATAGTGGCTATCTCTGCTCATGCAATTGATCAGTTCTTTCAGGTCTTCCCTGAATCGTGGTCTCAGTGTTTATAATTCAGTTCCAGCTGGCAACCTTTACCATACAACCCCCTATCTTCTCTGAGTACATTGTCTGCACTACGGTCAACTATCAGTAAATTTAAGATGACACAAAACAACCAAAAGCGTTCTGTAATGAGTAGCAATTGAAAATGCCAGGGAATAGAACTTATTCAGGAACGCTTATTTCTGTTACACTATCAGAATTGGCTGTTGTGCCAGGCCAGGCTGTCTAGGCCCCACTCGGTGTACAGACATTTCATACCCTCCTCCTAATGTTACTACCTCTTGTCTAAGCTGACCCAGAAAGATACTTTAGCTCATACACACACACCTAAGCACCGATAAACACATTTACCTACAAGCTGGCAAAGTTCAGCAGAGGTGTCCTATCAGGGTTTGTTTTTAGGTTGGTGTAAAAATGAATATGAAACAGCAGCAACAGTGAAGTGAATGGGAAAGGAGGCTGGGAGGTGAGAGGAGGAGTGAGGTTGACTAAGTGCTATTGCTCAAGGTGTGTTGACTCTCTTAAATTATTCTACATATGCTTCAACCCTGATGCATGCAGCTGCATCTGTGAGTGTGACCTGCAATGATCCTGCAGCTCCATTATAGCGAAATTTGTTTTACACATGGACAAATGTTGACTTACAAGCTCAGTTTTCTTTAATGGTTAGTGAATATTTCTCTCTCACTATGTGCCATTTCTGCTTGCTGTTTCTGAGATCTGCAATTCTGATATTAATCAGAGGCCCTCAGTTGCTGGCCATTGTGGCTGCCACACCCTCTTATCAGTCATCTCTGAGGTCATCCTCTATCACTTCAGCAGCTACACATCCTGTCACCACCCTCCTCCTCGATGCGGCTCCTAATGTTTTCTCCCATCATAGTCCTCATCTCACCTTGTTTTGGTGTCATGTGTTACACGGTGATGATGGGTAGTCAGACAGTTCTGGTGCAACGTGAGGCGTGATTGGACAACGACGGTGGAACAGTTATTATCTCCATCTCTCGGTTATTTATTTTTCCTCTGTACGACTTAAGATGGCTGCTTGCGATGGAGACAGGCCTGTGTGGCCCGCAACACACTGGCCCGGCAAATCCCCCTGTTTATCCACAAGCTTGACCTGCTAGGCCTGCGTGGGCTGGTCGTTTGCTTGGTAGATACGTGTGTGGGTGGTGGTGGGCGTGATAGAAGATGTGTGTGCATGCACAGAGGAATATATGATGAACTTAGGTTAAACTTGTGTGGAGGTGACTTGTTTGACATTATCCTCAAAGATCGCTCATAGTAGAAGTGCGTACAGAGTGTGTGTTTGTGTATGAGCATTTTAGAGAATGACACAGACACACACACACACATACCTGAACACAGTTTCTGGCAAACTGGTGACTGTTCTGTAAGTGTGCAATGAATAGGGTCTTGTGATGTGTGATGCCGGTGCTAAGCCAGCCACTGACAATTAGACTGATCCCCGACATCTCTGTCTTGTTTGGGGATGTAAATCTATGCTAGGTACACCCATAGGTGTTGAGGAGATGTAGCAAAGGACACATTCCCACTGTGAGGCGGTGCTCATATCCAATGTGCCACTTATCCAGCGTTAGCTCATAAAATTTAGTAAAGAATGCATTACAGACCAACAGGTCTGTAACATTTTTTTGCATAGTAGCTGACAGTTTAAAAAAAAAAAATCAAGTTTGAGCAAGTTCAAACTGGCACATATTCATTCAAACTAATTGACGAATTTCAAATAAAAACTGACAGCTCTCCCACAGCACTTAGCTTCCTTGTTTCAAATGTCTTTTTTAAACAACCCTGTGTTATCAGTTGAGTAGAATGCCAGTGGAGCAACATGGCCCCTTGACTGTAATACTCATTGGTTATTAGTCATGTGAACCTGTAATTAAAGGTTATTCTCCTGTTTCACCATTCCTGCGTCACTTTGAAAGAGATCATGTTCAAATATTTACATCACGATGTATATTTGAATATGAGAGGAGCGGTTTGTGTTTTTAGTGATATGTGTCACACCATAAATGCACATAAACAGAATACATCAAACAGGAATTAGAAACCCTATTGTTCTTCGTGGAAAAGATTCAAAGAATGGCACTCACCCATGCTTTACACATGCACACTAAGACACACAACCTTATCAATCCCTCCACTAATTCCCCCTTGGTAGAAGGTGTTCATTGTTTCTCTTTCATTCTAATCTCTCCCCTCCTTTTTTAAAATCCATATTAGATTCTCTGAGTTGGCACAATCAGAGGCACTGAAGCAAGAGCATCACCCTGCTAATGCTCTTGTCTCCCCAAGATTTGTCACTTAGCATGGTACCTTTGTCATGGAGCAGGGTGGGAGAGAAGCAGACTCTCACTTGGGGCAATTGTTTCTTGTCACAGGCCATCTTAACCCCTCCCCTTAAGCAAATCAGCTTTGCTCTGGATTAGGGCCCTATCATAGCTCGTAGTCTCAGCAGCCTGCCTTAAGCAGCTAAACAGATCCTTAAAGTGAAATTGAGTGGATATGGAAGTTCTGGTTCCACAAAAATCCCATATTGTCTTTACAAATCATTACCATTTGTTTGACTGCAGTTCTTTTCTTTGCTTCGCAGTCCGACTGAGACAGATTTTATACAGCGCATCAGTTTTCTGCTATAGATATGTTTCATTGTGGCAGAGTGTGCTATTAAATTGGGAGCAGCTCACAGAGCTTGGGTGGTCCAACCACCACCAAGTCCAAATTTCCCTCCTGTTACACAGACCCACACAAACCACTCTCGGACATGGATCGACACCCCACTACCTCACCCCTTTTCATGTCCAAACTTTATACATGTTTACATAAGTTTGTTGGACACACATACCTCCATTGATGCCCACCATCAGGGTGAATCGCATCCTGATATCCCAGATAATCCCAGATAAGTAGCAGGAGTATTGGCTCAGTGACAGTGGTGTGTGGTGATGTTGTTAAGCATTTCGGTATACTTGATGGCCAGAGATGGTGAAATGGCAGGAAAAGTGATGAGCAGGCACTTCATAGATCAGGAGCCAGACTCTAGCTATAATCCTGTGGACCTATCTCTCCTCCTCCTCCTCCTCCTCTCTTGGTTTTCTATCTTATTTTTCCCTTACCCCCCCTTTTCTCCATCTTTTCCCCTTCGTGACTTCTCTATCAGTCTCTTTGCTGTCCACCTCTCTGTCTTTCATTTCTGTCTTCTCTACCCTTCTCTCTTTCCACTCTCTCTCTTGACCACCCCTTCTTCCAACCCCCATGTCCCTTTCTCTTTCTCTGGCAGAACAGAGCCAAGACTTTGCCTGCTGGTAATTTATTTACTCATTAACCCCTAACAAATTGCATGCTCTGGGTCTCTGGTGTGTGGGGGCACTGAGGGAATACAAAGACCTGAGTTGAGAGAGAGGAGGGCACCCTGGTTTCACTGATAAGGGACGAGGAGAGGCAGGGTGGGAGGACAGAAATGAAGGAGAAAGAGGACATGAGATACTAGCTTGGTGTCCATCTAAGCATTTCGTGGTTATGAATTATGATGCAGACTAATTAGAACTGTGGAGCCACACTGTATTTGTGTTAAAATGATTAGCTGATTAACTGTTCACAGGAAATTGACAGTTCGATCAATTAATTTTCATTTTATAAAACAGATATATGCCAAACATTAGCGCTATTTCCAGGTTCATAATATTATTGAGGATTTGTGGCTTTTCTTTGTTTTATGTGACTTTAAAGTGAATATCTTTAGGTTCTGCATTGTTGGTTGGGCGTCTTTAACTTTTTAAATTTAAAATATATATTTTCTTTTTATATATTGTTATGAACAACCTAGTAAAATTAAATAGTATAGTGTAATTAACTTTATGTCCGATCATGAAAATGACTCTTAATCTCCTGCACTCTCTGGCCCAGTCTTAACATTGCTTGTTTGCACATTGCTTTTCTGGGTTTAATGTAAATGTTCAGCATATGATGATTTGTTTTTTAGTTGGACTGTCCCTCAGTCTGCTGACTTGTTCTCAGGCTTTTGGTGCAGAGATGATGCTTTTATATCGGTTCGTGAGTGGTTGAATATTACAGTTCTCAGTTAATGTATGTGTGTGTTTTGGCTCTGTGTTGCAATCTAGTAATAGGATTTACTCCCCGATTAAACACCCTCTTCTCCCAGTTAGGATTAGAAATACTTTTAAGGGCTGGTTGGTTTCATTATTCTCCTTTTCATCTGTTGCCATCAGAGGCAGCCTGCATTAAAATTCCTCTCTCTCCTCTCTCTGTCTTTCTCACTCTCAGCTCTACACATTCCTCCTTCTCTCACTTTACACACACACACACACATACACACACAGTCATTTTTTCTCTGACTGATTACCAATATGGATATAGCATAATGGGAGGTTTGATTACCCTAATGATGCTTTTTTTCAAATATAAATGAATAAGTTTTAGATACCTGTCAGATAATATGACTGTCACTCTTTATTTGGGGTTGCAATGTTGAAACATTTTATTCATGTCCAAACACAACATTCACAGAAAACATTCATAGCATTTATCATTATGTCCCCAAAAATGCTGCAGCTGTACAGGCTTCAACTGGAAATTTGATAACTGGTATTAATTATTTGATCAAAAGAAAAACTTGTGTTCATGTGGCCCTCTCACAGTTAGGCCAGACTCAGCTACAATAGCTGAGCTTGAGCTACAAGCTTACTGGTGGTTAATTGTGTGTCTTCCAAGACTAGCGCATCAGATCCTGTCTTTAATTCCCTCTTTATTAGGTCCTTGTGAGATTTGGAACAAGTTGAGAGTTTTCTCTGTTTTACCGTCTATTGTTTGTAACTGTATATGGTTCCTCACTCATGAGTATGTATCGCAGTAGGCTGCACATTAGTCTGCGGTGTTACACAGCAAAAGGTGTTTGTATTTTTAGAGCTTTAAGTTCAGTCTGATCCACAAGGTGGTTCTAGTGAAGAGAAAGCCTGTGCTGTGCATTTTTTGTGTCAGTATGTGAGAGAGAGGGGTTCTGTGTGTGTGTATGTGACAATACACATGAAAGCCATTTGCACAGTTCATTCCATTATTAAGACCATTGTTATTGTAATTCACATAACTGCAGCGATGGTATTGCATGCCTTTTTATGTCCATTGTTGCCTTTAAAATACACACATATGCAGACTGCTTGGGGAAAAAAAGTAAATCCTCACATATAGCAGATGGACTCAATTGAATGTATAATCTGTGTGTGTGTGTCTGGCCAATGTGTCTATAAGGCCTATGGTCTGCGGTATTCATAGGTGATAAAAACTTGCCTTATCAGTTATCAGGGAGGCCAAATTGACTGGAGGAATCACTCTGTTGACTGTGTAGTTCAAGAGATGTATGAGCACATTGGATGTCTCCATTTAATAACTGTGACCTTGAGGGCGGGAGGAATGGCACCATGCCCCCCCACGCAAATCTGCTGACTGCTAGATTCAACCCAGAGCCAGCTGATTTTGGGTGTTGGGGGCGGGCTGTCGGTGCCACCTCAGGTTAATCTAGAGATGAAATTGAGTTTAGCTTTTATTTTTTCTAGACAAATCGTCTACAAATTACAAGGCCTGTGTACAGTTTGTGTGGGCTGGAGTGTTTACCTCTGCCTTCCATATTATCCACTATGAGGTTAAGGTTTTATTTTACATAGCTTTACAAGTAACACATTTCATAACAAGAGGGGAAGAAGTGATAGAGAGAAAAAAACAGGAGAATGTGGCATGATCCAAGAAACACTCAAGAACATTCTTTGTTTCTGATCAATCTGCCATAGTCGCTGATCAACATAGACTGTATGATTAACTTTCACACTACTTAAAAGAACTTCTTGCTGACGACTTTTTAGGTGTATAGTTTTAACGCAAGCCCTTATCAGAGTGTAACGACCTCTGCTTGTCCCTTTCCCCCGTTTGGGATTGTTTTTGTTTGTGGCAGCAGGCTTAAGTCAGATAATCATCTGCTTACGATGTGCAGATTCTTATCATCATCGTTGTGATATGAGCCATGCTTTTATCTTCCCCAACAACATACTAAAACATACCACATTCAACGCTTCAACTATTAAATCGGCCTGTTTGTACTTACCGTCTCCCAATTACACCTGAAATATAGGATGATGGTCAGTGTAGGAATAAATAATGTTGATGTGTGAATTGGTTTTAAAAGCTTCAATGGTATATATAGATCAATGTGGAATATATCAACCATGTTTGTTAAAATTAGAAACCAATTGACTGGTGACCTGTGTTAAAAGCCATTAGCTGATTGATGTGTGTGTGTTGAGCACTTATTCTTTTTGTTTCAACATGCGCTATCACTGCCCAGCTGTGTGTGTGTGTGTGTGTGTGTATGGACCAGGTCTATACAAAGCCAGTTCTTTTTAGCACTCCAGTCTAATTAATCCATCTCTCAGTGACAAAAGGATCCCAACCCTCCTTCCTCTGGCCCGTCCATTTGGCATTTTGGGGCAGAGGTTCTTTCAGGACCCGGGCACCCTTCCTGCCCTGACCCTGCCCCCCACCAGGAGCATCTGTGGATCGATCCAGGGCCAGCTGGCACCAGGGAGAGGACAGATGCTCCTTTACAATCTACTCTAACAGAAATCCTTCTTGAATCAAAGTTATTTATGACAAACATAACGCAGGTAGCAGGTTTGATTGCTCTTATTTTTTTAGTGCTCTTCATGTGTCTTGTTACATGTAGTCTGGTTTGTGTGAGTGTGGTACAAAGCTGTAAGTTACTTGTTGGTCTGAAATGATGTAGTGCAGTTGTACAGAGGAGCAGCTAGGAGGCAGCATATAGCCATCACCCCTCCTTCCTTCCTTCTGTTTCTCTTTTTCCCTGTCTTTCTCTCTCTCTCTCTCTCACTGCATCCCCTCTACACACACATGCACGCACACACACACACACATGCACACACAGGTATTTAGTGATTCTCTGGGCTCAGAAAGAGAGAGCATATTGATAGTCCTATCCTCTCTGTAATAAATTAAACTTCTGTATTGTCCCTCCTTTTCATTTTACACATTGTCACAACCTCCCAGTCACCCTAATCCTGAATCCCCCCCTTCACCTTCTCTCAAACACACACACATTGATTGACAAGTAGCATCCGGGGAAATAGAGCAGATTTCCATTGTTTGCTGCCCCTACTCAAATCTGTTGAAACGGTTATTCCATTCTTTCGCCAGGGTATTTGCATATCCTTAAGTATTTCCTATTTTTCAAGACCCCCCACACCCCTTTCCTCCCCATCCTCCTTTTTGCTAAATCCCTTCTTCTTAAGTGTTTGGTGCATTTGGCAAATTCATTCATAAAGTATCTACATGCGCTATTAGCTTAGTATAATAGCCAGGGTGTAATCTGCAGAGAGATAAGAGGTGGAGAGGGAGTTTTTTTTTTCTTCTTCTCATGATGGGCTGAGAAGAAGAGGTTGGTGGTGGGACGATGATTTGTCATTATGTTTCCCAGCCAAAGCGACAAGGCTCAAATGTCAGCACGAAATGTCAAGTGGCCTCGCTAGTCAGTTGGTCGGCCGGTTTCTTCTATAGTTTTATATCTAATTATCGGTCTGAGCAAGGAGTGAGGTGGGAAAGAGGAGGCAAAGATGGGAGAGAGATGGAATGATATGAGGGTTAGATGAGATGTACAGTGGGGTGTTGGTAGGAGAAGGATAGAAACAGAAGGATAATCTTTGCCAGAGCAGTTCTGGGTTTTATGTCTCATGGCACCTGGACAGTAGCTCTTAATTAAGGGAAGATGTCTGCATGTTTCCTTACACCATCACCCTTTTATTAGCAAGATTGTGATTGACCCAACTGCTTGAGCTCTACATCCTTGCAATGCTTACAAAAAGAATAGAAGCCTGCACTGACTAAATACCTTGACTTATGAGTCAGCTAAACTGCTGGTTGTCTTTAAGACCCTATATTGTTGGAAGAATCAGTGTGGTGCTGACTGCTATCATTATTTGTACTGCTTCCTTGATGTGATTATTGTGGTGGCAAAGGCAGCCCAACACACGGCATCATTAGAGTGCAAGCAATTTAAGAAAAAAACTAAAACAAAACAATATTAGCAGTTACAGAGATGCAACTGTACTGTATGTGTGCAATATGACAAAACTATATATTTTTTTGGAAACAAGAAAGACTGAACAAAAGTGGGCACGTTTACCATCAAGGAATGGCAGGAGGACCCAACCATGGAGTTATTCCAGAGTGTTTTGGGTTGTATCAGATTATGGCTTTTTGTTATGTTTAATACTTAAGAATAGTCGCTATAAGTCACTATACACATGTACACACTGTGTGCTGGTACTCATATGGCTGACCCATGGAGTTCTATTTCCTGTTTGGAGCTTACATAGTTGTCACTATATTACCAATAGGTTTACCACTCTGCACTGATACTAACTCTGTGTGTGTGTGTGTGTGTGTGAGACTATGAATGAATACCCTGCGGTCCTCAGCGATAAGGCTGAGATTGAGTTTTCGCCACAGAGCCAAAGCCTCTGAGATGTATGTGCGTGTGTTTGTGTGTGAAGACATCAGGAAATAGGCAATGTAAAGAGCTTGTATCGCTTTATCTACCGTACATGCCAGAGTGTATGTGTATATGTATATGTGCTCTCAAACTGGTGTTGTGTGAAAGAGAGCTAGCTGCTCTGCTTTGTTCGGCATTGTGCACATGAGAGGATGAATCCTCGGGGCTTGATTCACAGCTGAGACAAGAAGGTATTTTTCTGTGGTATAATAACACAAGTGTGTATATTTGTGTGCGTGTAGGTGTGTGTACAGTTATATATGCTGTTTTTAGACATCCATGCAGTGTAATAGAGACAAAAGCAGAGACCAAGAGGAATCAGACAGATTTAAAGAGAGAGCATGTGTGTCTCCACTGCCTGCTGCTTTCATTCCACATGGCCTGTGAAGAGACATGTGTGAACCAGTGTCTGATCCTCATGCTGGATTTCAGCCCCTCCTCACATGCAAATGAACGTATATCATTTAACTAGGAAAATGTGGCAGTTTCCCATCTCAAAAACAGAATCTGCAAAAACAGAGGAGGCAGCACAGAGGAGAGGAATATGACATGTCCGTGGTATCAACACAGCAAGGAGGTGAACCAGTCTGCTATCCACTGACAGCATGGTGCTTCCATAGCCAGACTTACAGCAGACAAAACCCATCAGTTTTTGTTGGAGGGAGAGGGAAGGCAGACAAAAGGCTGGAACGTCCCCAACTGTTTAGTTTCCGTATCTAGCAGTCAGTGACAAGGCTTTCCGGCAGTTCTTATTTTTCACACACTGCCCTCTGGTAAACAGTTTGCATGCATACACAAACACACACATACACACAGGGCCATGCCACTGATCCCATAACTCTTATCATCTGGTCTGTGGCATATTCCCAATTCCAATTTGACTGCTAGCCCCCGACCCGGAGCACATCTCTGAAAAGAAGTACACCAAAAAATGGCTTCAGCATGGACCTTTGATGGGAATTACTGGGAAGGATTTTATAACTAAATTCACAAAGAAGAGTGCAGGAAGGCAGTGGTTTTAGCTTGTTCTGAATTTACCAACCAGCAGTGACCAAATGTACCATTATTTATCTGAAAGTTGTAATCACAGTCATTAGTGGTGATGAAAAGAAGTATCCTGTACCTGGTTTTGAAATTAATTAATTCAAAGTGGGATGTAAACAGTGAACAAAAACTGAACAAAAATTGAACAATTTCTTTCCTTCTCTCTCAGTTTTCTGTTTGATCTATTGTAATATCAGCATATATTAACCTGAATGTGCTTCATCTCTCCCTCTCCAGGAGTCTCCATCAGGGAGGAGGAAGGCCTTGGCCACTAGCAGTATAAATATGAAACAGTACGCCAGTCCCATGCCCACACAGACAGATGTCAAACTCAAATTTAAGCCCCTGTCGAAGAAGGTGGTTTCAGCCACACTGCAGTTCTCCCTCTCCTGCATCTTCCTCCGTGAGGGAAAGGCCACGTAAGTCTTGTCCGTCTAATATAACGCCTTTTCTAAATGAATTCTGGTTCTTAAAGAATCTTGGTTCAGATTCTTGTCTTCTAATTTGATTTTTTTTAAAAATTTTCCTGCAGTATTAATTGTCATTAACTTAATAGTACTTCATTTCATTATTCTCCTTAAAAGGCAAAAGGTAGAGTAAAAAATATACTGTTTATAGTATATTCTGTATCATAGTATTCATAACTATCTTTTGTGAAGATCAGACCCACTTCTGAGCTCATGCTCCAGTTAACCATATTGTGTATAATCATAAACATGTTTACATGTGTAACCATGTAAGATGGCCTTTTTTAGCTTATGGTGTTGTTTTATCAGCACTACTCTGTTATCCTGTTCAGTTTTCTTAAGACAGTTATGGCTACTTGTCTACTTGTAGCCACTCTTTCTCTATTAATGTAATTTTCCTGTTTCTGAGTTTTTCTCATGCCCTATCACACAGGTTTTGCACCATTTAAAAAGCAGGTGTTGTATGTGAGCTTTCAAGTCAACAAAATACCAAAGTGGTACACATCAGCCATGGAGTCTGTGCCTAATACTGAACCACACTCTTCCTGGCTTTGTATTGTGACCCCACAGTCAGTGTGTTGTTGATATTGTTGTCACTTTCATTAACCAGCACAGATAATTGTGAACAGTGAGGGATTTGGTACAAACATTACAAAAGAAGTTGGCCTCTACCCTAAAAATCCAGCTCTATCAGCTCATTTTCATGTCACTTCTAACCAAAGATGTTACAAAATGCTGGTGTTGAAGTTTTGATTCTGTTCAAATTATATCCCATGTGATGTCGTCAGCTCCATAATCTAATGTCTCTGTTAAAAGTGAGATTTTCTTCTGTATTTACCTTTTTTAATAGTAAAAATGTTGTGTTTGCTGTTTGTTATTCATTGTAATTTCATAGGAGCAACCTTAATTTAAAGACAGGCAGGCACACACACAGCACACTAAGAGAGAGCAGAGCAGCAAGGCCTTTGTTGTGGTGTGGACGGCGGGTCGATGGCGCGTAACCCTTGTTAACCCTTCGGGGAATGATGTCGACCACACACAAACAAACTCCATCACACCAGTTCAAATGAGCCTGTGGGCCTGGGAAACACCAAACACAAAGAACAGAGAGGAGAATACAGTGATTATGATGGCACTGTGGTATCGAGAGACCCGGGGGGGGGGGGGGGGGGCACACAACACACAACACTACATAAAATACAAGAAATAATGTAGAAATTGATGCATCTGTGAACAAAGTGGTGATGGGGAGAAAGACAGAGACAAAGGGTGGATGGGGAAGGGTGAGAGGAGATGTTAAGCAGGGATAAGCTTAAAATGTGAGTGAGTGAAGTTTAAGTCTTGGATGTTTATGACAGTAAAGTAGTTCTTTACTTGCAGACACATTGAAAATACAGTGCTGAGCTGATGCATTTTGTTAATTTATTTCTCAATATATGTATTATCTCTCCTTTTAAAAAATCTCTGGTGGTTTTTCTTCTGTTTAGGTTTTCTTATCACCATAAACATATATAGGCCTGGGTTCAGTCTTTTAAGAGTGGATTTGTTTTTAAACCGTTATATGTGTATTGTATGTATGTTCTATCTATTTTGAGTACTGTCTCTATGAATATGAGTTCTTCTCTCTGTTGGGTGTGTATGAATTGTGTGGTTTTTTGGTCCAGTGATGAGGACATGCAGAGCCTGGCCAGCCTGATGAGCATGAAACAGGCAGATATTGGCAACTTGGATGACTTTGAGGAGGAGAATGAGGAGGACGAGGAGAACAGGGTTAACCAGGAGGAGAAGGCTGCCAAGATCACAGGTAAAAATGGGCACACAACACTTTGTATGGTTTTGTAACCAGTTATGGGATCATAAAAGCACTTCTCAGTGAACAACTTCTTTGTGTGTCAGCTCAGTTAATGGAAAGTTGGTGTGTTATATGGGCCATTTTGGCAGCTAGCTGGTGAGCTTGATGAATTTTCCCAAACTGACAGCTTCACTTGAGGCACATCTCCAACCCTCCTGAATAATCAGAATAAACAAAACCCAGGCTTCATGTGGGGCATCAACTTTGCTTCTGTATTGATATTTTGTCCTTCTAACTTTATGCTTCTGTGCGTGCGAGTGTGTGTGTGCTTGCATTCATGCAAAGGAGTGAGAAATTGTAAATTCATGAGCTCCATTTTCAAAGCTTTGTCAGCTTCAGGTTGTCTTCTGTTGCTTAGGCTTAATTTTCCCTGTTCCTCGCTTTCTCCTCCTTCCTGTGTTGGTGGACTGCTAGCTCTGATGGTGGCTTGCCTCCTTCCATACATACATTGTTGAGGATTCCTTCTATGGTCTAATGTATGGGCCCCGCTGCTTCCTGCTTTGCTTAATCCAACTTTTCAGAGCGCCATCTCTTCATGTTAAGCTTCATGCTTTCTCTCCTTTCTTTTCCCCTCCCTGCTCTTTGTCTCATTTATATGTATATGCATTAAGCGCCTACAGCGATTCACAAGCGTGCATCTCTGAATCAAAGGACTGGCCAAGCTGCCAAAACTTCCTACTATCATACCCCCCCCCCCCTTGGATGCTACCTACCCAACAAGCGAGCCAGCAAGCTACCCCAGCAATGCTAACACTAAGCTAACCATCACATACCCGACAAAACTCTTTTTATCTTTTCTATACAGTATGCAAATAATAAAAAGAGAATGTTTTACACCTCAACAGGACATATTGTACACCTCCATGAAAATATATATGTATTTTGTGTGTATATTTGAGTATGTATTTGTCAGTCATGTGAGTGTTAGATGTCAGTGCTACATACCAAGGTAGACAGCTAGCAGCCTAAGCTGTGAAAGATTTTCAAAAAAATTTAGTTTTATAGTAAAAGTATGCTTTTTTTCAGCCTCTACCTGTTTGTGTGTGCACAGTATTAAAACTGATACAGCTTTGCAAGTTAGCTGCTCTAGTAATACTGTTACAGCATTACAGCATGTACATACGTGTCTGTCTATAGATGTCAGTATTTTTTGTTTAGTTTATCAATGGAAATAATACTGCAAACATAAACCAAGGCTACATATATCTATGTGCATATAAATGGAGTTTATGTGTGTGAGTGTGTGTGTGGCTATTCTCGATGGGGTGTGTTATTTTGCCTTGTTCACTGCGATTCTTCCTTCCTCCCTTCCTGTATGGCCCTGTCGTTTACAGAGATAGTAAACCAGTTGAATGCCCTCAGCTGCTTACATGGGGATGATGATGATGATGATGATGGTGGTGTCCCTAAGCGAGCACGCAAAGCAACCGCTAAGCCTGCCGCTTCCTCCCAAGGTCTTTTTTCACCTTTCTTTCACCTCCTGTTTTTCTGACTCTTTCATCGTCTTGTGAACATTGTGTCACCTCTATTCTACCATTCATTACTGCTGTTTCTTTCCATATATTTATTTTTCTTAATCCTTCCTTTTCCAGCTCTCTTTTCATTTCTCTTTGGCCCAAATTCCCCATCCCTGAGCCTCGTTAACATTGGTATTGTGATCGTGTTGTGGTCATGTGGTGTTACAATTTTGGTTCATGTTGTGATGTGATGTACAAGGTGTTGTGAACACATCAGTTGGTGTTCATCCTTTTGGTTCCTGTTCTTTGTGTTTTTGACAGTGTGAACTTCTCCATTCTTTTACTGCAATTGGTAGTGAACCAAACCAGGTAAAGGATATCCAGAAGAACTCTTCTCACACAATAAAACATCTTTTCAGGAAGACCGAAGTTGTGTTGCTTCATTTTCAAATTTGGAAATAAGTGTAGTGTTTTTAGTTTGGAGTGAGTTTTGGATCATTGATATTGTCATGCTGCCTCAAGCTGGTGAGATGCTTTAGAGTGACACAGTAATCCATTGCTTAAATTAGATTTTAGTCCGGTTGGGATATTATAAAGTAAAGTAAAACATGAAGACAGAATAAAACAAATGACAAATGAGAGTTACCTACTAAGTCAGTTGACTCTAATCATCCCTTGTAATGAAATCTCTCTCTCTGGTTTGTTATGATACACAACAACCCCCATATTTAATTTAAATATTTGTGTTTCTGGGGTTCTGAGGTTACTCTACTTGTGCCCCCAAGTTCTTCTCCTTGGAGAGTGAACAGTCACAAACCACACTACACTGATGCAAATACACACCCATGCACATGTGCGCTGGTCATGGCCTAAAATGGGCCATAAATGTTGTCAGTAAGAGGGAGGGAAAAGTGCTGCCCCTCTTATCAGCTGCTCCCACTTCACATAGCCATACTACATATAGACCAAGGGACTCACATACACACAGCACTTTCTCTCTTTTCTCAGATTCTTTCATAGCACTAAGCAGCACTTCTTGGCATCTACCTCACACACATTTACACTCTTTTCAAACTGACCTACACCCTGGCACCATGCGATTGAGCTACAGTGAGGATGATGAAGATAAAGTGAACAAGTCTTAGCCTCTCCAGCCAAGATCTCCATAGCAACTTCATGCTGCCTTCACTGTCTCCCACAGTAACCCTCTATACCACACGGGTTTTCCCAGAATGCCACTGTTGTATATGCATTGAAGTTGGCTGAGGTGGCAGAGAAGCGCAGAAAGGTTTAGGCAGCGCTCCCCTGCAGAAGGGGATTACATACAAGACTGGTCTTTATGCTCGTGGTTCACTCCAAAGTGCAGATTTTTGTATATTTGGGTTTGTGAATGTTTGTATTAATTTCACTCTGGGAAATGTATTGCTGTTACTTTTGACTCTGTAGTTGTGACCTTTCCTCATTATTGTCGATCATTTATATGACTTTACGTTGGAATCTGTGGCAACAGAGCTGATCAACAAGCTGAACTTCCTGGAGGACGAGGATCAGGAAACACCTCCCGCCATGAGCACCAATCCCTTCGATGAGCCTGATGACGATCTTCATTCTAACCACCACAACCCATTTTGTGATCCTGATGAGGAGGGTATGTCAGCATGTGATGAAAATGCTTTCAGTCTGATATTGTCAGTATAGGAATCTTGACTAGCTTTGATCTCACGTTTAAGTATTGTCACCATAATAAATGTTTAGGTTTATTTTGGGAGAGTCTGTGGAATTACAACCAGTATAAATTAAAGTTTTGGAGGCGCAAATGTGTGTAATCATGTGAAACTATAGTAGGTGGGCTTTCAGTCAGATAGCTAAACCAGTGTTTTTATCTGACCACCTGAGTAGCCAGGTGTTTGAATATGGATCATATTTTTTTTTAAGTCCCCCACTCATAAAGCCCCCACTTTGTCTTTTGTTCAAGTTGTCTTTAATCTGACG
Organism: Lates japonicus; assembly: GCA_033238685.1. Classification (NCBI taxonomy): domain Eukaryota; kingdom Metazoa; phylum Chordata; class Actinopteri; family Centropomidae; genus Lates; species Lates japonicus. The sequence goes on along the minus strand of BRZM01000255.1, from coordinate 1,087,252 downwards.
TCTCGGATTTTGCTTTGTAGTGGACGTGTTTTTCTATATGTTCATCCACATTTTTTGTGTTACATTGTAATCTTATTAAACCAGTATTGACACTTGGACTACATAGGTTTACCATTTTTATTTGTTGAAGAGATGACATGGTTGCTGTTTTCTGTTCTGTAGCAGCTGTGTGTAGACATGCACATGTGTCTGATGTTGTCAGTTCTTGTGGATCTCATCCCACAATATTTGACTAATTTTTTTTGCCCAGGTGAGAACTGTAATAGAACTGTTGACATAAGCAAAATTAGCATTATCAGCAAAATGAGAAGGCAAATAGACAGGTAAGTCCATAATTCTTTGCCAGTTACGAGGACTACAGTCACATTTATTTTGAATCCCCTTTGTTGCCCACCTCTCTAACCAAGTGTGGTGACAAGCTACCAAAGCTCTTAAAGAGGATGTTATTGAGTCATTGAGACTAAGTTATGGTCTGGTATAGTGTGTGTGGTATATGCAGTCAGTGCTCTCTCTTCTCCATCAAACAGAGCCTCCTGCTCAGCCAGTTTTACGGAAGCGAGTAGATGACGATTCCTTCTATGACCACGACTCCTCAAATCCCTTCAATGACCCGGATGAATCAGAGACACATACACCCCCTGGGAACCCTTTCGAGGAGCCAGACCAGGACATGGACCCCCAGCCAGACCCGGAACCTCCAAAGCCCAGGCAGAGAAAAGGGGTACGGCCTGTTGACATGAGCAAATACTTGTACGCCGACACGTCTCACAACGAGGAGGAGGAGCTTGATGAGTAAGACTTTATTTCTTAGTTATGTTCTTTTTTCATCTTCATTTTTTTTATATTTTCAGGAAACTGATCCTGAGATGATGTATATGGTTATGTGTCCATCTTTTGTGTTTTGTCCTTTTGTATTTTTCCACTTTACATTAGTTACTCTTAGATTTGGTACAATATAAAGAGGCCTATTTGTGTAAACAAATTAAAAAATGTTGTCTATTTCTGAGCAGTGAAGTTGATGCTATATTTTTTGCTAGAGGGAGTCAGATGACCAAAATAGCCTAGTGACATGGTTTCTAGTAGCCCATACCAGATCTTAGACTGCCTACTTCGGTTGTTGGTAGTTACTGTTGGCAGGCCAAGTCCTCTAAGACCCCTCCTTATAGAGGAGTACTTGTAGCCCCACCATCAAGGCAGAGTGACGAGGCAGCTCTTTCAACAGGAACAAGGGCCCTGTTGTTTCACTGCATTCTTTAAGCTTGTCTCCCTCCTTTCCCTCCTCCGTCGTTCCTTCCCTCCCTCCTATCAACTTGTTGCCCCCTACTTTCCCTCCTGGCCATCCTCCACAACTTCCTCCCCAGGCTCGGCTCATTTTTATTTCACTTTCCTCTGTGTTGTGGGTTTATAATTTAAGAAACCACACAGTCAAAGAGGAGGACATCTGTTACTACCTCAGCAAGTTTTCATGATAACATTTAATCAGTGATTAAGAGTTGGAACAAATGTTCATACCGTGAGCATCCTTTTGTTGTAGTCCTCACAGCAGAATCTTCCACTCAGTGTGTGTGACCTCTGCAGAAGAGTGGCTGTGCCTAAATTGTAAATGTAAACTCTCAGGTTTTGGCTGTTGAGTGAAGCTGTCACAGAGATAGCCGTATGTTTAAGTCCTCTCGGCTGTCTGAAGACAGACAGGTTATTGACTGGCATGTTTCTTTTGCTCTGTCTCTTACATCAGGAGCAGTTCTCAGCAGAATAGAAAGTTCAAGAGGGCAGCGCAGTGTTTTGACTGGAGCCCTTTCACATGTCTTTTAGCTGGTGCTGGTCTGTTAAAGCTTCTATAGGCCTGCCTGCTTTTCTTTTCTTCGCTTCCCTTCTTTTTTTCCCCTCTCTGCCGCTCCTCGGTCAGATAGACACTGAGTAGCTCTAACCTTCTCTTTCAGACAGATACCTAGTCAATCAGTTTCCTTCTTTTTCACTCTCGCTCTCACCCCCACCCTTTCCATCCAGTTCTCTTGTTTGTTTAGGATTGCTTGTTGCATGTTGAGTGAGTGTCTCAAGGCCGTGCCCCTACTTTCAGTCCCAAGCATGCCTGTTACTCAACCAATATGCTGCTCTAGTATGTGTGTAAGGTGCTGTTTGTGTTTCGGTGCATGCTTTGCGCAATGTGTCTGTCTGTCAGTGGTCCACCTTGGGCAGTAGGATATGAAGTTGTACAGACCTAGCCTCAGTGCACCTGCATCTTCTATTACCTTACCACTTGTGTGTTGTTGTTGTATTGCACAAACTCTCATTTCCCGTAGCAATTTCCCTCCTAATTAAACAACGGGGCAGTGGAGGCCAAATATGGGTTAAATAATTGCTAGTAAACAAATATTCATAGCTAGATGTTTCAATATTTGGTATGCAGTGCTTTTCTTGTCTGAATTTTATTGCTATAATAATACAGTGTTAAAATGTTTGTATTTATTAATTTCTTCTATTTATTTTTTATTATGTATAAGTCTGTACAGCAGTTTTTCATTTTTTGAAGTGTTGACAGTTTATGGTTTGGTGTCCTGTTAACAACACTGTTAGTCTCTTAGAAAAGGTTATACAGATATTGTTTCTAATTCCTTTGTCTGTACACATTACTGGAACTTCAGTTTAAAGAAAAATTCATGTGTAACATATATGCACTTTCTAACATGACATCTTTTGTCTTGTCTTGCTCTCTTCTGTCATCCCTTCCTTCGATCCAGATCCAGCCCGTTCTGAGCCAAGGACATGAGCCCTGCACAGCCCCATGGCCGGCCTCCCTCGATGGGCAGCAGCCAGAAGAGGGCTCCCCGCTAAGTTCCAACTCTACAAGCCTCGGCCCCAGTCCGCCAGCTCCCAAACCTCTAGTCCCAGACAGGGAAAGAGCCAGCCAGTGAATGTTAAGTGGCAGCGGTGATGGGGAGAGAGCTGGCCTCTTCTTCAAAGGTAAACAGGCTTCCTTAGTTGTAAACTTTGATTCATCCCATGGCAGACATGCGTAGATGCCGCGTGACAACGAAGCTCATAAATGTATTATGGGCCGTGTTGGCTGGTACCAAAAAGTATTCAAGTTCCAGTACTCAATCTTAAATAGAGTTCTTTTTGGCAGTTATTGGATAATGATTCAGGTTTAATGTCAATGTAAAGTGTATCAGAAATGATGATGTGAGGTAACATTTTGCTTCTTAACAGTATTTAGGTTATCGAGGATCCAGGGGAACTCAGCATCCCTAATAGTGATGACCAAGTTTCACTTTTGCTAAATACAGTAAATGTTAAAGACATTTTCAGTGAAAGTGACACAGACAATACGTCTTTAACATAAACAGACCCTAAAATCCTAGAAATTCCCACAGCTTTAGGCAGTAGTCTTGACTATTCTTCACTCTAGTTCATTTTGCGACATGTTGTTATAAGTGAGTGACTTGAGCATTTTGTGTGTATGTTATTATTATTTGCACTTGTGTGTCCACGCGTCAGTGGTCCTTACATTAACTTTTTCACGCCTGCACAATTCATCTTCTGCCCCATTCTCTTTATGCTCATGAAACTCTAGCTCCTCATTTGAATATAGGTATTTGTTTATTAGGGTGTTTCGTATGTTTATTTATTTATTTTAAATTAGGTAAATCATGGCTGGGTCTAATTAAATGGCTGATGGTCACCTCCTGCTGGGAGTCAGACCACTGGTGGGGAATGAGTGGCTGGGGGTGTTGGGATGGGTGGGGGTTGATAATGTATGTGTGTGTGTGTGTGGGGGCTCAATGAGCCTATGTGGGGGCTTAAACACAGGGGGCTTAACTACAGCAGAGCGATCAGAAGGGGGTGTTGACCCCCTGTGCACACACACACCCACACATGCAAACACACTCTGTACAGTTACTTATACACACACAGGCACACACAGGTCCCTCCTCCCCATGCAGCTGGCTAGCTGACTGTTTTAGTGTAGCTGGGCGGTGATGCTGGCCGTCCATGTAGTTATGGCACAGTGCCTTTATCACCCAGCTGCAGTTGCCTGTGACCGTGGGTGAGGGGGCCTAAACCACTTTAATTACCCAAAGCCAGTGGCCTGTGGTGGGCCACACTACGCCAAGAGATGCCCCTGCCTCTGGAGCTTGGGGGGAGGGAGGGAAGGAGGGATGCAAAGAATGAATTGTGGGTGAGGATTGAAGGGGGTTGGGGAGGGTGCGGTGAAGGAGAATAGGTGGAAGATAGTGAAGGGCAGAGGAAAGGAGAGTAGTGGGGGGAAGAGAAGGAAGATGGCCAGGGAATAGTAGAAAGAGAGATAGGATGTTCACAGTAAACAAGGATAGGCCTACAGGGTTTGTTGACATATACTGCTAGTGTGAATAGGTTTCTCTTTCTTATTCACACCAAGCACTATGACACACACACACACACATGCACGCCTCAGCCATGTGTAGGCTGTGAGATGACCTTTGAATGTATGAAGTCAGAGAGGATTAAGAGGAGACATTCCCACTATGAGAGGCCAAGACGAAACCACACATCATCGCACTATGAACGTGTGCAGAGTGTAGATGCATGCTTGTGTTCACATGAATCTATGTATCTGTTCTTATAGTTTCTTGTATGCCTAAGGCTTGGTTTAGTGAATATGTGCTGGGGCAGTTATAACCTTCCCCTAAAACACAGCTAACCTCTACATCTCTCATAAAAGGTTTCAAGGTGTGAATTCTCCATTTGACTACCAATATTCATGTAGGCATTTAGTGTGTGGGACCAAGATAAACACACACACAGGCAACTGGAGGTCTAATCTCAGAATGTGAATGAAATTGATATTGAAAGCCACCATACTTAGTTGTACAACCTGCCCTGAGGGGTACGAAATGTCTCATACACATTTTGCTAAATCAAAGCTAGGAGATTAGCATGTCTTGTATCCTAGTTACATTTTACAAATTTCTTCAATTTTAAAGAACCACAGTAAATTTGAATGACTTTCTTGATCACTAGTTCAACCGTCAAATTGTTAAGAGTGCAAGTCAGAGCCTCAATCGCATAAATGATATTTCATGGACGACATTTAATGGATAAAATAGAAAAATACAAACAACCAAGGCCAAAGAAATATGCAAGAAAATTACAGCAGTGGAGAGGAAAGATGTAGGAACAATCATTGGGAAATTATGATGTAAGCTTCTAAAATACATATTTAAATTCTAAAATTAAAGAGTGTCATTGGCTTTGCTAAAACTATCTTGTCCTCATGTTGTGGAATTCTTTAGCATTAAAACTTTGTCTTAGGCATAATTTTATCCTCCTTATGTCATTGCATTACAAATGCCACTTCACCAGCCTGTGGAAAATCGGGACATATAATGGACATATGGTGTCGCCCACCTCTATATACAGATACTACACATATGGATCGGATTTACATTAAGCTGTAGGGCTCAAAGCTCTGGATTTTTGCCAGTGGAGCACATTCAACACTAGCAATTTATGGACAGTACAAGATGGCAAATGTAGATGTACTAAAACTGCAGCATCCATAGAGTTTTTCACAGTATTTAGTTTTCCTCCTGATGCAGACTATAGGTGCTACGAGAGCCCTTGGATACTATGAATTCTGAGCGGTTAATGCAGTGTCCTGAGATGCTTGTTTGTCATCTCTTCTATTTGGTTCTCTTCTTGTTTGCTCCTGACAGTACCAGGTGACAGTCAGTCTCCAGCATGAGCATATCCTGATGTTTCAGAGAAACTGTATTTGCCAAATGTAGATTTTGCAATGAACAAAGCTGAGCATCAATTATACTTTTTTTATTGCCGTAATATACTCTCAAAATATTAGCGCTTAGGGTTTCCCAGTACAGCTGCAACATTTCACTGTTGACCAATGTAAGCAGTTTGAATTGAAGGAAGGCGAAGCTTTGCTGTGGGTCACTGTAGTGATAGTTGTTCGGGGTAATGCATGTCTTTACTATGACTCAGCTGATTTTAGATCACAAGCTTGCTTCTTCAACTATTACCACCACTCGGCCTCTTTGTTACCCTTTGCCCATTCTCATCCTTAAATATATACAAATAGTATATTTGGCTACTTTGGTTCTCTCATTAGATGCTTGTGTCTCCCGGCCAGTGTGTTTGCCATTGTCCTGTCTGAAATATAGATCCTCAAAGGAGTCAAGAGTTTAAGTTTTAACATCTGTGAAGGAGCTGGAAAGGACTCGACATCTGTGGGATTAATTAAATGAACAGAGAGAGTTCCTGTTGGAGGCGGGTTGTGAGCTCTGTCTGGTCTGATTCAGTCCATCTCTTTCCCTAGGCTGGTTTACCTCAGTAATTCAGTGATCCCCACTCCTGTTTGTTTTATCTCCATCTCTATTCATAGTCAGACCACTCTACACTTAGATGCTCTTATCTTTGGATTTTCATCAAGTTTCCGCTTCATGAATTATTAGCCTTATTTTTCATAAAAGGTTGGAAGCTGGCATATGTCTGTGGACAAAAGTTTGAACAAAGAGTTCTATATTATCTTAATATTTACACAAAGAATCTCTCAGAAAAGGTGGGCGTCTTCAACTTGAAGTTGGTAGTACTTTGTGGGTTGTGTGTCCTGAAACTATTGTTTATATATTAAATAAGTTGGTAGCAAAGAACAAGTTATATATTTGAGTTACTTATAAGATATATTGGTTTTCTGGTCCATGGGTTTTAAGAAGCACCTCTGTGTCTAATGCTTTACCAGAGTCTCTGTCAGTATCACCTAACTTCCTTGCTTTTTCAAACTATAATATAAAAAGGTATAAATTGCAGTCTGAGCCATAATCTTTATATGGTGTCTTTACCACTTTTCTATCATCTCTCTCTCTCTCATTCATACTGTACATACCTCATTCTTTCAGAGGTGAAAGTAAACCAACACCAGAGGTATGTTTTCTTTCTCCCCTTCAATTGAAAGGCTTGTGTGATTACTTATGTTAATCAAAGGGTTCAAATTAAATAGAGTTTGCAGGTTGTGAGAGCTCCTGTGTGCGAGAGGGAAGGTAAGAGTACAATCTCCTTCTCTCCCAGACTTTGTTTTCCAGCCTCTCCTTCAGTTCAGACTACCTCAAATTGAAATTAGAATAAATTAACATTATTTAATTGAGTTCGCAGAAGCTGCGATATTTCTTAATTAGCTTTCACGAGTGCAGCGGCGGAGAGGACCACATCCGCACTGTGAAGTGTTACTAGGGTTGCCGTGGCGGCAGGGATGTTTTGGAGGGATGAAGGGAGCCCAAGAGACAGGACGGTGTCTCTTGTCTTCTGATCTTTGCCATTCCAAGGTCTCTCGTCTTGTTATCGTTATATCAGTCAAAGTTATTTCATCTTCTCTGATAAGTTTGACATACCTTTTACAAAGACTTTCCAGTGTAGGACTTAAGAAAGTAAGGCTTATGTTGATGATGTTAAATAGGCAATAGGCATTGACAGCTTTCTAATATACATATTACGGACCAAATTAATCTTGTGACTGTTAAGATGTTGTTGATTACCGTGGCGCTACGAATGGGTCTTATTATTTGATACTTGTGATTATGCACATAAAGAAATGAAATTATTGAACTTACTATTTTTTGTATTCGTAGCTTTATGTAAGGGTGACAGTTTCCAATTATGGAAATATCTGAATTTAAAATGGGGCAGCATTGGGAGCATTGTTGCCATGAATCAAATCAAGTTATTAAATTAACGTGAATGTTTTTTCCCCCTTTAGTTCAGTGGGGATGAGAAAACACTGGACATCTTGCTTGACCAAGGGCAATTGTACAGGACAAATAGTATAATAAAATATGTCTAAAAAGTATTGTACTTATTATTTACAAAACTGCTGTTTCTCTTAAATTCAGAACTTTGAGTCCATTTGGCAGGAAACAGTCAAAATGGTCCCTTTTCTGAGACCAAGGCATTGAAGCCTCAAGCTGACTCCCCCTTGGCCATTGGCCTTTTCATAAGCGCTTCTGTATGTAATATTAGGAGGAATAATCCTTGAGAGGAGTAAGAGTAAGTCAATTGCCTCTCAATGTCTGCCTTTTCCCAGTGTGGACCCCTCCCCAACTCTGTTGCAGTCTCTGGTGGTCTGTCATTGGATCTTGTGGGAGAGGAGACCCCAGTTTCTTCTCATGCAGTCTGGAATCCAATCATCTGGCTTCCTGTTGTTGATTCATGCTGCAGGGCATCGCTGTCATCAAGTTGGGTAGAGAGAATTAGACATTTCTTATACTATTGAACAATGTAAGGTGGTCCTCTCTCAAAAGTTAAGAAATAGTTTGAGAATATGTTGAAGGTGATGTTTTGGAATAGGTTGTATAGGATCAATTTCAGGTTTGCCTGTTTGTGGGTAAGATACTTCCATTAAACTTTGAATCATCTAACTCTGATTAAAAGTTAAACCATCTTTAAAATACTTTTAAGAAGTTGATCTCCTCACTATACTAATACAAAATTCAGACTTAATACACAATGTCTAGCAAAGTCTAACAGCACAGACATTGATGTGTTTTGTGATTTAGGTGAATAAATAAAAAAACTCGGTATGTATTCGATGACTATTCAAATTCAATTTTATACACTGTTGCCATGAAAGCACAAACGTGTGGTGTGTACTAATGTGTAAACTTGTGTGTTTAGCAGGGATATATTTGGTCAGTTACTGTAATCGGCTATCATTTTTCCACCTCTTCCCTCTGTTGGGTGCATGTAAGGTTCACAAGTTAAGCACTGCGAAGAAACTCACTCTCCTCAATACCGCTCCGACTGGTGTAAAGACTTCATAAGCGCCGCTTGTAATCTGCCTTTGGTAAGTCACTCCTTAGTTTTATCTGCCAGGGATTACCTCACAAGCTGCAAGCAGGAAGAGCAGAAGGAGACGCAGAGCAAAAGGAGAGAGAGAAATGAAAAGCAAGTCAAACAGAAAGCGATGAAGATGGAACAAAATGAAAACAAATCGCTGTGTAATCTCTGAAAGAGACCTGCTTTAGAGTTGAAGGAAGTTTCCCTTGCCACTCATTTAGAGAGGAATTATTCAATCCCTCCATGATTGATATCTGCTATGAGGAGGCTCTATAGCAGACTAATGAACTTATGAGGATGACAGAAGTCTTTTGTGTGTGCATGCCTGTGTGTGTATATGTGAATAGACCAAACCTTTTTGTCTGCAGTGTCCCTATCCAGTGGCCATAGAGGCCAGGTTTGAATGACATAAGCGGCGAAGAAGGATAACTTTATCTAATCTGGTCATCTGCCCCAGTCCTCCAGGTGTGTGGGCAAAGCCCAGAAGGATCCAGGCTTTGGGGTGAAGGTTTAAGAGGGCTTGGGTGAGAGATAGAAGTCCATACTTAGAAAACTCCTTGGACCCCAGAGGTCTAAGACCCCAGCATTCTTGAAAACCATGCTCATAGTCATGCCATACCTTTCTCTAGTCATCGTTAAGTGGCCCCAGCTACATTTTAATTGAATTAAACCAACGTTAGCTTAAAATTTAAAAGGACCTTGAAGTACCTTATGAATTAGTCTGATGATTTGTCTTTCACAGTGTGTGTGTGTGTGTGTGTATTCCACTTGTGGGTGTTTGAGGAAGGGATAAGCGAGTGTAGAAATGATAAGGCTTTAATTGCCTCTTTATAAAAGCCCTCAGCGACCCTCTTTTTGGACTGTTAGGGTATGCAGGTGTGTGCTCTCATGTGCTATAGAAATACTAAGTGCCATTTCCAGTGTTGCTCATAGATCACTAGTGGGATCATTCCCTAAAGCTTTTTATTTTTAGCACACTCCTTAAGAGCTCAGTTGTCCTCAACAAGATTTGATCATACAGTTCTTGTTAATGTCTTAATGGTGTTGCAATGCAGTTATTTGATTGGTTATGATGTTGGTTAGCTGCTACTCATTTCTATTTCACCTTAATAGCAAAGGCGGCCTAAGAGTTAAAGCTCAGTTTTGACCAGTGTGGTGGTGTTATAATTTTAACCCAGTGGTGTTGTAGGGATGGTGATGTGTGGCTTCTGTTGTCCACTTATTATGGTCCAACTGTTGGATTAACGACAGGCATTCTGTTATGTTTTTGGTGATACCCCTACTCTCATCAGCACCATCAGCAGGTCAAAATTTCCATTTGTCTATCAACACTACATAAGAAAATACCTTGTAATCTCATGACTGAATTTCTGTAAAGCCAGCTGTGTACTAACCTTAGCATGTTAACAAATCAAGCGTGCCAGTATAGAGAATTTACTTGAGGCAAATGTTGTAGAAGTATGGCATAGTTGTGGATGTTTTGCAAATTTGGTTGTGTTACATGAGACCAAAAGTCAGAAACTTAAACACCACTCACAGTGTATTAAAGTGGTCAACCATCAGATATATGTGAGCACTGGGTGCCATTTCTACTCAGTTTTAGAGCCCAGTTCAAAGTATTATTCTTTACCATCAACTATTGCTTCATGTTCATTCATTCTGGATGCTCTTGTCATGCACTTCTCACTTCATCTCTGCTTCTGTGTAAGTTTCCCCACCACACCCTTACTCCTTCACTGTGTGTTGATGCATGTGTATTCTGATCAGGAGTCAAAGGGGTGACTTTGTAATTATGTTCATTTTAATTGGCTGTGCTATCACCCCTCTCATCACTTTGGAGCCCACGCTGCACTGGACAATGGCAGTCTGTAGTGGAGGGGGGTGCGCAACTGCTGTGTCAAGATCCCCCCACACACACAGTCAGCCTCTTTACCTGCAGAACATAATTCCTAAAGTGGCCTCCTTAATGAGTTTTCCCTGCCCAGGCTTAGATTAATTGATAAATAGTAGCGTTATCAGCACAGCTGATCTCTGAATCCATTGCACCACTAATTTGTTTGTTGAAGATGGCAGTTAAAGGAGATTAATATGGTATAGATTTATAAGAGTCACCCCCGCCCCCCAGCCCCCCTTCCTCCTTTGCTTCCTTCTCTGACTTGTTTGTTTATCTGAGGAAGATGAGGAGATGGAGGAAAACAGAGAGAGGTGGAATGACAATTAGATGCATAAAAATGTCAAAGCAGTAGCTGCATTTTGGTTATTTTAGTATATCCTAGTACAAGTTTGGTGGAGTGTGACACAGTAACAAAGAGGGCGCAGGAGGAGGCAAAACAGGCTTTGGTTACTACTCGGGAAATGGTGACGATGTCATTTTGAAAAAGGTGGTTGAGATCTCATGTTACATGGTAATGGATGATGAGGAGGAGGTTCATGCAGGCCGGAGTTTGTAATCTGCTGCTGGATCTGTGTTACCACATGAGGAAAAAAAAGATGAAGATGGAATTAAGCGGAGGTTTTTGAGCGTATTTGCCATGAGTGATGCAGTCTTGTCTTGTCCTAAACTGAATCCCTTTGTCCATGCATGGCCCCATACATACCCTCACAGCACACACAGATACCTCAATCCCAAACCTACCACCCTAGTACGTCCCCAGCCAAAACTAATTTGCAGGCGTGAGTCTGGGTAATACTACTGCCCGTTTCATGACAACTAAAGCCAGCTTACACGCATTAACACCCTATTTACGTTAAGTGAGCAAGTAGTAGGTGGGCACAACAACCTGGCACAATCCTCCTTTGTCTACTTCCTCCTCCAAACATGTTGTATTTCATGATGTTTTTTTCCTTTTTTTTTTTTTAGTGAATATTTTTTATTTCAATTTCAAAGCCTTATCTGTCCTCCCGTTCTGCTTTTTCCCTTTACTTTGCATGGTTATGCCTTTGGAGCAGAATAGGCCTTGGAAACAAAATGGTCTGGAAAGAAACCGCTTTCCTGATTTTGCATTTACATCTCAGTAGCCAACTGCGAAGGCCCTGTCTTAGCCTGCAGGTTCATTTTAGATGGGACATATATCTGGCAGGCCCGAATCACTATAGCAACCCCATCCTATGTGATAGATGTATTTACATATTTTTCCTTCTTTGTGATATTACATAGAAGCTTAAAGGCATAAGAGTTTGTGGAGATAAACTGTTAAATGTTGTCTGGCTGAGTGGCATAGCAGCTGAATGCCTTGCTCAAAAGCAGCAGGTTGAGTCTGTCATATATTAGGCCTCCCACAAGCTCTCAGGTGTAAAGGTTATCATTCTCTCACCTGCTTACACATAGGCGAAGCCTGACTTAACTAAACAGTGTCTTCATGCTGATCACACATGTGCCCACACTCTTTCTCTCACGCCTCTCTTTGAAAGGCCCCTCCTCAGTGATTACAACAGTAATGTGATATTTCCTTTGTATGTTAACCATGTATTTTCGCCATTCGCTCTCTCTCCTGTTCCAGCCTTTTGTCCCCCCTCCCTATTGTTCCATCACTCCCACATCTCCATTTACATAATTGAACTTTTGAGTTGGACTTTGCTCCCTCCCCTCCGCTCTCATGCAGGCCAGCGTTTGAAATCAAGCATAATTTCATGGTGGATGGCGAGAGGTGATCATCTTTTCCGCTCAGTCTTTTCTAATGTGAAGATGTTGGATACAGAAAGCCCAGATTAAACAAACTGCTTGTTTTGATTGAAGGGGTACAATTAAATAATTGGTATGTTGGTAGTTAGACCCAACCAATCAGATGAGAGGTTTTTCAGTAGCAGAGATGGACGAGCCACTTAAGTGCACTAACCTTTATCCTCTTAAATGTGAACAGGTATTAATGTTTTCAAGTGTGATGTGTGTACATCTTGGATAGAGCTGAGTGTCACTGTGTGTATATCACCTTTTCTAAACATGTTTATCCATACAGTATGTCTGAGTTGTGCCTGTGGTATATACTTTCAATTCAGTATGTCTGTTCAGTATCAGTACATTAGAGCTTAATTGTTATGCCTGGTATCTTATATTTATACTAACAGAACACTGTTGTCATCTAGAGTGAGTCTGTGTTTATATTGCTTTGCAGTGTGTGTGTGTGTCATGGACTTTTTTTTTTTTTTGCGTAGGCTCTTGAAGCCAGTTACAAGTTTAAAAGTGTGAGATTCAACACCTCCTCAAATCTGACCTCTGACACTGCTTTGAAACATAGAGGATTGGAAGACATGGGCTCTTTTCTCTCCACAGGTAGGTAAGGTTTATGTCATTGGGTTGAGGCCAGTTGAGTCTCAGTGAGAAGCGTTATACTGGGAGTGAGAGACAAAGCTGCCACTTAAAGCTTTTGACTTGTATCTTTTTTATGACTCTGAAGATGATTTTAATGGCCTCTATTGTCTTTAGTCAATAAATTGTATAATGCTATGTGACTTTGTTTACTCTTGTATCTTCATTGGGGGCAATGGGTATTGATATTGAACATCTGTCAACTTTTTACCCTGGGGCTGCAATTGTCACTACTTAAGTGTCCACAATTGGTGCTGTATTTCCTGACATATCAGGGTACTGTCCAGTTGCTGGCTTTGATCTGAAAATCAATAAAGACTTTGAAATTTATGATCCATTAAATTAGATTATTTTAGACTGACTTTATGGTTGAAAACAAAGTTCTGTCTAAAATGTTTATCCTAATCATTCAAATCAGTGAATCTTTGTTAAGTTACCCTAGAAAGTATTTTTTAGAGACTTCTTCCCTTGAACTGGTACAGCAGATATTGGCATATTACACAACTCTAAAAAGCAACAATTTTCCAGCCTTGCTACAGGAATTGTTCTTTTGCATAAGATAAGATCAACCTGTGACAATTTAGTAATTTTCCATATCATGGTTCATCCGCCTCACCCATGATTCCAGTCCCTCCAAATCATCGCTCTTCCAAAATCACATAACTGACACAAAAATCCTCCTCTGGCTTGATCACCAACGAGACCCTGGATGCTGTTCAGTTCTTCCTCCTATCTTGTCATTCAGGCATTGGTAAACAACCCCTCTCTCCCACATCCTTTTCCCTTCTTTGTTTTTCTTTCTTTGCCCCGTCGGATGTATGTTGTTGACACTGAGGCATCAGGAATAATGGAATCTCTTGTCAGTGGCTTGTATTTTTCGCCCAGGCTGTTAGGGCTGTGTATAATAGTAGCAGAGGAGGAGGAAGAGGGGAGGTTATGTGCCACTGATAGTAATGAAGGTTGCCTTTTCATTTTTTAATATGGAATGTTTGTGGGCCGAGGCAATGCTCTCCGCTAATCCTACCCTCGAGCCGAGCTAGCTACATGGCTGTGTCAGTGTTACTCACACACACCCAGTGACATTCACACAGACAGATAAAAGACAAACACACACACACACACACAAGACATACATGTGCACACCCTCCTCTGGGCAAGACAGCAAACTGTTTGATAAGTCAGGGTGCATTTCTGCTCCTCATGAAAATTTTACTCCTCCCGTGTTTGTGTCTTAAGGAAATGCAGCCAGTTCCTGTAGAAGGAGATATGGTATTTGTTCAATATTTGATGGATATGAAAGCTTGAGAGCGTAGATGCATTTGTAAACCTTTATCAGGACAGAGCATAATGGAACAGTCTAGGCTGCCAATTGAGAAAATTACATCAGTTTGGGTTGTGATGAACGTGCTGAGCTGCTGTCATTGAATAAACTACGTTGATTCTCAAATTGGTTTGTCTGGAATGAAAGCAAATAGTTAATCAGCTATAATATTTGAGGTTTTCAATTATAATTTTCTCTTTTTATAATGTGTTGATCCTGTATTATGTGTGGGTGTGTGCTGATCTGATGATCATGGCTGGACACTGCAGGCTGCAGCCATACACACTCTTTTTTTTTTTTTTTTCAGAGACACACACACAAAAAACAGTGGCCAAAGCTGAAGACAACTGGAGAAACAAGTTCAGTGGGCCAACAACGCACAATATGTATAGTCTAAATACGCATATTACGTTAGATTAGTCAGTGATATATTTATGTAAAGTGACAAAATTATTAGGATGTGGTCCAAAAACAATTCCTTATTTACAGCGACCTCGTTCCAGAGCCACATACAGAAATTGCGAACATGTTATTGCTATTGACTTCCTGACTTTTTATCTTTTTTTTCCCCCTCCTTTTTTTTTCTCCCATTTGTTTGAGCAGCACGCAGGCATTGTCGAGGCTGCCTAAAACGTGTCTGGAGAAGCTGTGGGGAAAGGTTAAGGCCCTCTTTTAGAGATGAGCCGGAAATGTCAAGTGTCCGCCCCTCAGGCTCCTGCTACCGTCTCCCTGTACTGAGACTGCCATAGGGGCCTGCATGAGCACACACACACACACACACACACAGGCACAAAGGTTAGGAGTTGCTACTAGAGATAGCCTCCAGTCCCTTTCATCTGTTTTGGCTCTTGTGGCATCTCAGCAGGCTCCGGGCTCATGGTCTGGGTTAAACTACACAACAATAGATGAGCAAGGACAGAAAACATCAGGTAACGCAGACCACAATAAACTTGCTCACATGGATTACTTACCATTCTTTGTTTATTCCTGTTGATTCTAAAGCACCAAATATTAATGTCGTAAAATCTGTCAGCAGCCCAGGACATCAGATAAAGTTGGATGGGGTTGAAATGATTTATAGACATTAATAGACACAGGATAATAAAGTATACCAAATGAATTAATTCTTTTCTGGGCCCCATCGCCTCTGTCCCTTATTTCATATTTGCAGTGGCACAAAAGGAAAGCCACCAACAGAGGTTGGTCCATACCACAAGCCTCATTACAGGGCTGAGACTCAGCACAGTCACATTGTAGTGAGCTATGTTTTCTCCAACCCTTCACTGTGTGTCATAAAAAACTGGGTTAACTCGCTTTGATCAATACCAGTTTATGTAAACTCTTGTCTCTTTCATTCACTTTGCACTTTTAAAGGTTAAGTAAGGTTTGACTTCCAGCGTTTTTATGTATGTATGTGATTAACATCACCTGGCTGTGAGAGAAGCATCCGGACAGAATTTGCATATTACAGCTGTCATTTAAGAATATTACACAATGAAAACAGGGAGACATGAAGGTTAACTCAAAGGTCTGAAGGCTGGAGTCTGGTAGTGTGTGCAGTGGTACCCTAATATTTAGCCTAAGCTTTAAAAGCTACACTGTATATTTTAATATATATTTATGTATATATATATATATATGTATAATATTCACATTAAAAGTGTTTAAAATTTCATCTTATTTTGTGCCAACAGTATTAAAGCCTTTAAAGTCAAATTAGCTCGGAATGAAACTTTTGGCCTGCTTTTAACATACTGCCCATGTAATTAAATCTCTCATTAGTCATGTGTTAATGTCATTGTTTGCACAATAATGTATATGGTTTTGGGCATGACTAGGCTTTTTTTTGATCTTTAGCCTCTAATGAATTAAATCAATCTCACTCCACATTTAAACTTGTTTCTCTCTAAAATGATCAGAGAATTATCCCATATCTGTCGCTCCATAACCAGATTAGTGAATAGCCAGCTGAATAATCAGAATAGCATTGGCTCTGCTGGCCCATCAGAAAGACCAGTGTCTCCATGCCAAGGATTTGTGGGTTGGGTCTGGGAGAAGGCTCTAATGGTGAGCTCGGCCCAGATAAGACTTCAAAGAACTAATTAATAAGATGTTTACATTATCACGGTCATACACACTGCTTTGTGAATGACCGCCGTTCTGATGTGTGTTTGCGTATGCGTGCATGTGTGGGCTCTTTGTATGTCAGTATGGCATGCTAATTGGATGGAGTTGAGGTTGCCTAAGTAAAACACTGAGGCGTAGACCTGGAGGGGATGGGCGAAATGTGAGCAATCATGAGAATAAAATGTATGAAATCTTTTATTACAAATGAAATGTCTTTCAAATTTTTTTATATGTCCTTCTTTCTCTTTCTCCTCCCTTCGATACTTCCTTCTCTGTGTTCTTGTCCAATTACACCTTTAACCCTCTTCCTCCACCTACTCCCTCTTCTCTTCTCTCTATACCTGCATGC
>BRZM01000255.1:947526-1067918 GCA_033238685.1 Lates japonicus | reverse complement strand
TTCAGTATTTGGTTCGGTGCGTATTTGCACATGCAGAAATTACGAACATATTTGACACTTTCTTGACACCTGACTTTATCTTCCTTATCATTTGTTGGGCATACACCTAGGCATTGTAGAGGCTTTCTTCATGTCTGGAAAGCTGTGGAAAGGTTGAGCCCTCTTTTAAAGATGAGCCAGAAATATCAAATGTATCCGCCCTCAGGCCTGCTACGTCTCCCTGTGCTGGGACTGCCCATGGGGCCTGCTTATTTTACACACTGGCACAAGGTTAGGGTTGCTGGCATGAGATGGCCTCCGGTCCTTTCGTCTGTTTTGATAATCTCCAGCTGGGCTCCGGGCTCATGCAGGTTGAAGCTACAACAATGGATGGGCAGGGACAGAAAAACATCCGGGTGTACGGACACAGCAAACTTGCTCTGCGGTCCTACTTTTGTTACTTTTGTTTGTTCCTGTTGACATTTAAAAATACCCAAATGTTGATATTAGTGATCATCGTAATAGGACATCCGGATGAGTTGGATTAGGGGTTGAGAATGGTTTATGAACATTGTTGTTTATGAGATAATAAATTATACCAAATAGATGTTGATTCTTTTCCTGAATTTCATAAGCACTCATCCTTACCATGTTCTTTTGCGGTGGCACAGAAATATAACGGAGGTTTGGTCAATACCTGAAGCACTCATTGCAGGGCTGGGACAAAGCACGGTCACATTGTAGCCAGTGGGCTGTGCTCCCGGCCCTTCACCCGTGATGATATTAAAAGAGCTAGATTACTACTGTCATCTCTAAATCCTATAAACCCATCATATTCACTTCCCAAAAGGGTGAAGTAAAGTTTGCGTACATGTATATATGGAGAGATTCATATCCACCTGGCTGTGAGGAAATAGGACAGAGATTTGCATACAGCTGTTTGAAATCTCCTCCACTCAAAGAGACATGAAGTGCTCAAAAAAGGTCAGAGAACAGGTCTGGTGGTGTGTTAGCCTAAAGAACTTCACTGTTGTGTTTGGTGTGTGTGTGTTTGTGTGTGTGTGTGTGTGTTGTTCACGTTGGGGTGTTGATTTCGTCTTTGTTTCATCTTAATTCCAGTATTCAGGGTCAGATTGACAGATTGGACTTTGGGCATTGCAAACTGTGTCTGTTGCTTGGTATGGTCGGAATCGTTAGTCATTATTGACCGTTGGGTTTTGATGAGTGGTATGCATGGTTTTGGACATATTTCATAGGCTTTGATCTTTAAGCCTCCTGGTGATCAGTCAGATCCTCCATTTTGGCGTTTCTCTCAAGATGATCAGGAAGATTGTCATGTCTAATGGGCTCCGCCAGCCAGATTGGTGGATGACAGCTGGGATAATCAGGAGATAATTGGCTCCTGCACTGGCCCATCAGGAGGAAAGATAGTCTCACTACCACCAGGTTTGTGGGTTTGGGAGTCTGGGAAAACTCGTGGGGCTGACCAAATCCGGACTAAAGGCAGACCTGGTCATCAGATGTTTGTGTCACGGTCATACACTGCTGTGGACCAGTAACCGTTCGGTGTGTGTTTTGGTGTGCGTGCATGTGGGCTCTTTGGCCAGTCGGTGTAACGTGCTGGTTGGATGGGTTGAGGTTTGTGGTGAAACACTGGAAGGACAGACCCTGGAAGAGATAGGGGCGGAGATGGCAAGCAATCATATGAAAATCAAAATGTAAATCATTACAAATGATGTCTTTCAAGTTTTTGTGTCCATGCTCAACACTCACTCCTTCACAAATTACTTCTATGTTCTTGTCCCATTCGCGCTGGGCCTCCTCCTGCTCATGCACTCTGCCTCTGTGCCTGCTGGCCCAGCCCGTCCGAAGTCCGGTTCTAGGAGAAACCCGAGCGGGCCAGAATCTGGCCTAGTACCTTGAGTCTGAACCTGGCCCGTGAATCTAACCATCCTGGGAAGGAATGTTTCATGTCTCTTGGACACAGGCAATGTCACAGGCAGCATGAGACACGCATTGCTGCAGGGGAAGTGTTGCGGAGGGGTGAGATCAAGTTATATTAGATTAGATGCTTCCCAGCACCTCTGTTGGTAGCCAGTGCACCCATCCATCCCATTCCTGTCAGGCGTGTTTAAATCAGGGGTGTGGATGTATGCCTTGTTCAGGCTGGATGTACTCAGATTCTCATGTTTTGGGATGAAGGTTTTCATGTTTGCCTGTACTGATCCTCGTTCTTGGTAGTAGTAATGGGATTCAGGAGTCCTGTGTGGAAGTGTTGGGTTGATCATGTTGTTGTTGGGTGGTATTTGTTGCAATGGCGGAGAAAAGGAGAGAACTTAGAATGTTTAGTAAGATGTGAATGTAACTCAAAAGCCTGGCATGAAACCTGCAATTATCAAGAGAGCAGACATGAAGATAAGTTAATCAAAACCGCAACATAGTGTGTTTATGTCTGCTGGTGTGTTGCATATTTTTTCCACTCTATTGGTTCCTGTTGGTTTATGCTCAGTTGCGTGTTTGGTTCTAATTGCCATTCCTTGGGCCGTGTTTGGGCCACCTGTAGTCTCTCGTTTTGTCTGGCGCATCATCTCGGGTCCCATCCTCAGTGGCTGGGACTACTGGGTCAATCAGATCCATCGGGATTAGGGGAACCAGCCAGGGGTGGGGACGGTACCATTGGGGTCCCTTCCCATGACTCCTCCCATCCACGTCTCCGTTTGACATGTTGGGATCTACCGTTAGTCCTGGATCTCAGTCTCATGTGTGTTAATGTGGTTTACAGGGGTTGGAAGACAGATAAAGGCAGGCAAATCATTATCTAAATCTAATCATTGCTGAGGGTGTGTGTCAGGTCACTGGCGGAGGTGAGATAATTAGTCAGTGACACAGGACCCATTCATTGCTGTGGTGTTGGTTAATCAGTCATTGATCAGTTCAGGCCATCAGTTTGTCTGGCATGGATTGGACTGTTTGTGTGTCAGGAACGGTGTGCAGGAAGGAGTGGTGTGTTTGGTGGTTTGTGTGGACTGTTATCCGTGGTAGATGGTCTGGCCTGTGGTTTCATGCTGGTATCTGGGTCAGGAACAGGAGATCAGCCCGTCGGCCCATCTGCACCTCAGCTGAATACATTCCTCAATATGGCCAGATGTACACAAAACATTTCCTTGCCTCATCCATCTACATTGGTTGGGGTGCATGCTCAGTGTCTCACTGGACCACACAGACCATCCTCAGTCTCAGGATCTGTGGGACAGATAATCGTCTGGTTCAGTGGGTTCCATCTTCGTAGTATCTGAATCATTGACCTCTGGTTGAGCCTGGAATGGATGCTGTTGACGTAAATAGCCACAGTGGAGGGATGATCCAGCCAATCTGCTAACTGCTCAGGTTAGCTCAGGTGAGCCCTGGAAGGAGTTGGTGGATCTCGTGGTATAGGAATGTGCGTGGTGGGGTGAAGTGGCTGAATTGAATGGCTCGGCCACTGCTGCCAATGCTGGCCTTCTCCTGTGGGGATCTGCTTGGTGTGGGTGTATTGTTAAAACCGAACGTTTCCTTTGCGGTGTGGAGGGAGACACTGGGATATTGAAACGCCTCACTGCTTGAGGTGCTCATCCATCCTCAAGAGATCTGGGTGTCCGTGTCTGTGCCATGATTGTGCTTATGGGATGTGGGTGGCCAGCGGGCAGATAAGTCATAATAGAGTGTGTTTAGATCAATCATAGATCTAGAGGGGAAGCAATTGTTTGGATCAGGTGTGCACTATTTCCATTTTCCAAATTATCTGTAAGCCCACAGGATCAGAGAGTGTCAGTGGGGTTCAATGGGAGCCTCAGAGTCAGGTGTGGATATCGGCCTGGGGTGTAAAAGTGTATGGTACACACTCTTGGTTACAATGTGGTACATGAGGTCAGAATAGTCAGCACTTTTGACAAGGCGCGGCTGGTGAGCAAATAATAAAAAATTATTATGGAAAAGTGAAAATCATTCTACACACACACAGCTAATACCACTGAAATGGATGGGCAAGTCTCGGTGTCTCTGGGTCCTGCTTCAAATCTTGAGACCTCAGCCTCACTCAGCCAGGTTTCGTTCAAATGCTGGTTGTTTCGTTGAAGATCTGGATTAGGGACATCAAACAGGTTGGAACAAAGGGGAAACTTGGATGGAATTGGGGCTGAGCTTTTTAGGTTTTGGTTGGGTGGGAAGCCACGTCCAGTGGCTGGGATTCTTATAGTTAATCTATCAGGA
Organism: Lates japonicus; assembly: GCA_033238685.1. NCBI lineage: Eukaryota > Metazoa > Chordata > Actinopteri > Centropomidae > Lates > Lates japonicus. The sequence continues at coordinate 1,063,691 of BRZM01000255.1, read as the reverse complement.
ACAAGAATGTTACCAACATTTTGGTAATGATGGGTGTATTTTTCTCTAGTTCTGTCGATTGAACGAGACGGTTTGGCGCTCGCTTTGTTTTTGGTTCTTGGGTTAAGTTTCAGAACAATTGACAATCAAAATCTACATATCAAACTAATTATCTATGGATGTGCAGTTGTTATTAGTATATTTCAATGTCTCTCATCCGTTCACTTAGTGTGCAGGTGACAAGTGACTAGCAAACCTATGGGTTCAAGGCAAAGGAGATGATGCATCGGTGTGAATTGTCATGTGGCACCTAGGGTGGACAGGAGAGGGATTGTCCATGGTTGCCAGAATCTCACAGACTGGGTGGGATCATCGTGTCTCGGGACCCAAGAACAAACAGGAAGGACTGGAGGAAGGGGGTCGAGAAGGGTTAAGGTCAGGATGTGATTTTCAAGAGAATGGAGTGGAAGGGACTAGCCATATCCACAGTGTTATGCTCTGGGGTTACATCATAAGGGTTGGTGGGTCTTCTCGGGGTTATTGGATGGATGGCAGGAGTGGGAGTCTCCGAAACGAGCAGCTGTCTCTGCCACTTTTTCATGACTGAGGTTGATGGGCCATGCCTCCATCAACTCTGAGGTCTGTCTGTAAAGGGAGTGGTCCTAATGAAAGCCCAGACTATGCTAGATGCAACAGATAGGGCAGTCAGTAATAGGGTTTATGGATGTTGAAATGATCTATTATCATTGATCTCATGTCTCACCTCTATGGATGATTGTAAGATGTTCAGCCATCGTCTATGCAGCCCCTAGGGTTTGCATGTTGCTGAGGAAACTCGTTTTTGTTTTGGATGCAAACAGTCTTCTGTCTTATCTATTGTGTGTGTGTGTGTGTGTATTAATAATATATAAAGACCAAAAGAGAAATCATTGTCATGCCATCTGATGGTGGCACCAGGCACTTGTTCGACACCCAGAGCACAGCCATGGGGGTTGGGCAGAGGAAAAGTCTCGATGATTGACAATGATGAATGGCTGTCAGTCACTGAGAGGGTGGAGGAAAACAAGCTCTGTAGCCTGGGGGCGGGCCGGCCAAGGCTTGTTTAGTCAGACCAGCGGCTTTTTAATCGGTTGGATGGAGGTAAAACTAAGGTATTTAATGCTCAATGTCATATTGAACTGGGCACTGTCAGGTAACTACTAGAGTGCTGAGGATGGGGAGTTTATGGGTATAGTTCACATTGGGGTTATAAGATTGAAATCAATATGGGATGTGATTGTTGGCCACAGTGGGATATCAGCCAGGAATGTTGCGGGATTAGCTAATTTGTTCTGATGAACAAGAGCTACTCATGCAATATGAATAAGGAGACTGGAACAATGGAATTATGGTTGGCAGGAATGATTTATGGTTTGTAGAAGGAAGTAGCAATGGTGAGTGTGACTCCATTGGGCTCTGGGGATGTGGGATTGCAGGATGTCGTTCACGTTCTTAGCAGAAGGGTCTCGTCATATCTCTGTTTCACCTGTGGGGTTCATCATCCAGCTCTCACCTCATCTCATTAGAATAGATCTACTGTCCATCGTCTGACAATTGGGTGTTGGCCGGTGTTTTATCTGGTGCCCATTTGTCCGTCCTCAGTTTAGGGTTACAGGTGGGCATGGGGTTCGGTCTGGACTGGAGTGGGGAGTGGGTCAATCGTTGCAGTGTTCAGATATCGTCTTCTTGGGCTACGGTTCCTCAGACAACAGAGTCATCAGTGGTCACTGGTGTCCTCAGTGGCAGACGCAGTCAGTGTTGTCAGTTCTCAGGGAGATGGAAGGTCAGGCATGACCACTAAGATCAAAGGACCCATGCCACCGTCAGACCATTGACCCTGGAGAACAAAACCCTAACCAGACATCACTCGGCCATCATCGTGCAGTCTCAAACTCTCCCTCTCGCTCTTTTCTCATTCTCGCTATCCCGCACTGGCGGGCCCGGCAGGTTAGCCGCTCTCTTTCCCAGGTGGGAGGACAATGGGCATCCTGGATCACGTTAATTTGGAACCCAGTCAAATTCTGGTTCATTTTCTTGTTTTCATTGTCATGCTGGCCCAGGTGAGGGGGACAAATGGGCCTGGCTGGGATAGACTCCTCTCTGTTTCCTCATCACTATTTTTCCATTGGATCAGTTCAACTCTTCCATGTCTTTTTCAAACCTGGGCATGCATGCATCACGGTCGGGTCTCCGCGTTGTTGCTTCCATCAGTGGGGAAGGGACCTGGGAGATGGAGTGGAGTTCTCAACAAGACACTGCAATTGGGTTATGGGTGGGGATATCTCGGTTCCCGGCCTGGCTGACCTCCATTCTCTCCATTCTCAATATCTCAGTTCTAGCTCTCTGTTAAAGAAACTAGGTGCAGTTGGAGATAAGATGCTTCTGATAGCGTTAACGATTGTGGTGGAGAACTTGAAGAATCAGATAGTTAATCTGAGACAATCAAATCCATTGTGACCATGCATGATCAGCGGTGGATTAAGTTACTAGGCAATTAGGACAAAGTCATGATTTTGCGATTAATCGCTATTAAGGGATTTGTTTGTGGGGTTTGATTCTCAGCACAAACAGTTGCACAAGCAATCAGTGCTGGTTAAGTGGTTCAGCATGGGGATGCCGGACACCGTTCAGGGTGTCTTCACAGTTGGTTCGGTGCCAGCCCTGATGCTCAGCCCATCCTTTAATTTGGAGTTGCACCATTGCATCACTTAGGACAGTGGTTTAACAAAGAAATCTCCCATCTAATGGATGGATGCAGTACGGGACTTAATGAAAATCATTGCATGTGTGAATACCCTTTCCATGGATAAAATAAAAGTAGGAAGATTGGGACTTATGTTGGAAGCAGGAAAATGAAGGGACATCTTCAGAACAATCCCTGAGGATGGTGCAGTTAGGAGTATTTGGAGTCGGAGGGGTGAACCGAGGAGGCTGATTGATGGACTAGGGAGATCTGGAGACAGTGGAACAAGGGCTGTGACAGGTTGGTTGATCAACCCATCAGGCAGACCAGATGCAGGCTCACGATGCTTACCAGGAGGATATGGAGGTGTGTGTGCAGGGATGGTGTGGTGACACAGTGAGTCTGTTATCATTGCCTCGAATAATCGTTCATCAGCCTCTCTCTTTCTCGGTCTATCTGGTGGGAGTGGGGATTTGGTATAGCCAATCGTGGGCCTGTGACCTCGGACGGAAATCGGATAATTGCCCATGTGGGAGGCGTGGGCAGGTTGATCTTAGAAGATAATCAGAACCACCAGACATACAGGATCCATGATCTATCTTAAAAGTATCGTCTCTGTAGTCATGGTCTCACTATACACATTGGGATCCCGTGCATGCCTGTATCTCATCAACCTGCCTGGTAGGGATTGGATGGGATGACATGGTTTGCCAGCTATTATCGATCCTTGGTATGAAATCCGGTAATTTCAACAACATTTCGAGCTTGTTTGGATAGTGAAACTTTCCCAAGGGTTTGCGGGGTTGGGCTGCTTAGGCAAACAATGGTTCTTAATGAGACCATATAGATCTAATAAAGTTTAATTTACTGTGTTCTTTTTGGCAGGCCTCATGACAGGTGGCTACAGGCCTTGGCATCACGTCTCTCGACCGTCTAACCTCAAGTCTCCTAGCCTGCTCGTGGCAGTGACCTGCGCAACACCGGATCTGGACCCACTTCTCTGGTAGGAAAGCTCAATGTGAGGTACCAGATGAGAATGCTGTGGTCGGACTGTCTCTAAAAGTCAGGAGACTTTGGAAACCGGCTTCTAAATACCTCCATGAGGCCGGGACAGGTTCTGTAACAGACTCCAACGTGCAGCACCATGGGCTACATCTCAGCCTGCTGCGTGCTACTAGTTTCTTGCCTGGGGTCTGGCACTAAAGCCACAGAAGGGGTGGGTGGGCCAGGCTGGGAGGCAGGAAGTGATAGAACAGTTCAGTAACCAGACAATGAGACTACGATCCTCACTCAGGTCCATGGTGTTGGTAGGCTGACGGATTCAAATTTGGGTGGCTTGTCAGGCTCTGGGACAAGAGAATCTGTCAAATTAGCTTTCCACTGGACAAATGATTACCACAGGTGGAGAGATGGAGAGAAGAAAGACAACTCGGGAGAGTGGGAGAGGATAGAAAGGAGAAATGAAACAAGGTCTGGGAGGGCTGGGACCATCAGGGGCCCATCAGAGTCTGGACCAGGCTCGGACACCAAACTCTCCATCCAGTCAGCCACGGACTCCATCTGGGCAGATGGGCACTTGGAAGAATGGTGGGCGTCAGGATGGACACTCGGTTGGACATATAAAATACATGGGAAGGATCAGTTCAGATTCTTCCATCTGACCTAGGATCAGGATTAGCAGTGTTGTTTCTGGGTCATTGTGGAACTCTTCAATCAAGTGCATGCAGGGGCACTGTCTGCTGGGATGTTCGGAACAGGAGGTCGATTTCGGTGTTCTGGCTGGTGTTTGAGATATTCACTTGGGGATTTATGGGGATCAGTCGACTCATCTGGTGCTGGAGTCACGCTCGATCAGTCACCATGATGTGGAATAGACCTCTTCTTGCTGCTTAATCAAATTAAAGATTGGCTCATGCAAATTCTGGCCATCGGTCATTCAGTTTATCGCGCACCTGAGCTGGGTTGAGACTTTTCACAGCTTCATCAGTCGCTAGGACAGAAGGATCACGGGTGGACGTTCGTTCATCCTGGTGACTCATTAAATCAGGCCTGGATTGGTGCCATTGCAGGATGACCGTGCAGAAATTCTCCGTTCTGGGTGGATGTTGTAGATCACTGTCTGGGTGCCCGGGACCAGACTCACTCAGAGACCAGACCGGTCTCTCATGACCGAGGCCTGGGAGGACCCTGCTGACTCATTCATATTTTTCAGTATATTTCATCAGCAGAGTTAGAGTGTGAGGATTGGGCGCCGTGACACCCACTCTCAGGAGGCGTGGGCGGGCGGCGCTGCGTGAACCCCTCAATCATCTCATGGCGGGCGGGCCACCACCTGTCTGTCATCACACATAATCCCACAATCCACCCCACAAACACATAGAATCAGCCCTCGTTCGTTAACTTGGTCCCTTCCTGTTTAGTCAGGTCTGGGACGGGCGGAGGGCAGCAGGGGTTTGGCCACCATTTGATCTACTCTTGGCGTCTGGTTGGTGGGTTGAAGTCCTCATGCTTGAATGGTTTGACAGTGGAAGGATGGGCGGTGTTTTGATTGTTGTTAACAGGCCGAGCAGTAGTGTTTCTATCTAAGTAGATGTAATCTATTTATCTGTTACCTGGCACGGTGGGTTCTGCACTGATCAGGTTCATGGTGTTTTGGCACTCGACCGTCATACTCAGGTGAACAGGGCCTCAGGTAACTCTCAGCTAGACCACTGGAGTCTGGGTCACTCATGCCATCACTGGGAATGCCCTGTTTATCAGTCAGCCTCCTTGCTGTTGTTACAAGAATCAGTCATTGATCAGGTGCTATGGATGTTGGTGCATTGTGTTGCCTCAGGATGACACTGCCCATCAGGAGATCTGATTGGTGGTCAGGGTTTGGGTCATGATCGTTTCCTCGGTGGTGCTGGTGTTTGGTGACTGTCTGGGTTCAGGAACAATTATCACGACACAGGAAGGAGGTGTGTCAGGATCCAGGATCCCTCATTTTGGTAGTCAGCCGTGGACCGCCCATGGGTTTGATGGACTCGGCTGACCTAATTGTGGTTTATCAGGACTGATCCTGGTTGTTGTCTCAAGCGGTGGCCACATTGTTTTCTACTGGGGGTGTATCTCTGGAGTCAGGAGAAGGGAGCTGAAGGGAAGAAACCAATCCTCAGGTGGAGCCATGGGGCTACAGGCTGTATGGGCAGTCAGACCCTGGTCTCATCTGTGATTAAGTCAAGGGGTGTGTGTGTGGACGGAGGATGATCAGTATCTGGCTCTGAAGCCTGGGTGTGGAGATCTGGAGGTCTGGATTGCTTAGGACCAGACCAGACCTGGACCCTACTTCATGTAGTGAAAGCAGGTTCAGTTGTCATCCTGCCTCTTTCTTCCGGTGCGCTGGGTCGTTGTGCAATCACCTCAGTGTGCAGGACCGCTACTAGGTGAGCCACCCAATGGCACTGGCCTCGTGTGGCTACAGTTCTATATTTGCTGCTCCTTGGCACAGCATGCAGAAAGCCATCAGAGCTATCTCAATCCTCTGGCAATCCACTAGTAAATCTGGGAGGCTGGGAAGGAGAAGACACTGCTGTCGCCTAGCTCATGGTTCACTGAATCTCTGGCCTGTCAGTAAAACCAAGGTGGATGGGCATTTCATGCCCGGTCTCTCAAGTCATCTTGACTCTGCACAGATTTTACAGTCAGGTTGGTTGCTCAGGCTCCCTGGACACAAATCGTGTTGTACACTGGAGCACCTGTCAGCCAGGGGAAGTCTGATCGTGAGTAAAGGGGTTGCTGCAGGAACAGGAACTGGACCCTGGGGGACCGCAGGGGTGGGGTGCCAGCTCTAGACGGGCCACGGCTCCACTGGAACCCTGTCTCTGGGAGTCGGGAGGGGCACACTGATGGACCAGGGGTCCCTAAAGCGCCATGATCAAATCCTCAAATGCGCATTCAAATGTTTCAAAAGAAGGAGGGGATCTGAGAGAATGTGGTCTTGTGATTGTGGCGACCAGGGTTTGAGTAAAATGAAATAAAATACGCCCAATGATGGAGACCATGCCCTCGTTTTGCTGCTGGATCCATCAAGGGAGAATGTCTTGTGGATTGGATGTTCAGGGGTGGTGTGTTGTTTGTGTGTGTGCGTATTGTCTGACTAAATTAATGTTGTCAGTGTTTGTGCGACGCCTGGGTTCATGTCCTGCGTCTGGAGCCAGGAATAACCATTTCAGCATAATCAGGAATCGTGGGGACCTTGCGGGACTGGTGGGCGTAAAAGTCTTCAGGAGGCCAGGCAAATTAGGGGTTCGGCTGGAGGCTGTTTGCAGGCGCTGAGGTATATTTCATGCGACAAAGGTCCTGGCATCCCCCTTGTTGTGCAGCCGAATCGCCAGCACCATGGAATTAATCGCCAAAGTGGCCCTCCTACTCTCTCCCTCTCCTCCTGATTTCCTTCCTCATTTCGGGGACGGTTGGTTGTGCCCCACACACATCATAGGGAAGGAGAGCAGGAGGAGAATGGTCATTGCACTGTCAGCAGTGATCAAGAATCTAGTAGCCAGGACCAGTGTGCTGATAGTTATTGGTGGTTCAAGGATTAGGATTGTAGCCGGTGTCTTGTTGTGATTAAGGCATTGGTGTGTGTGTTCATGTTTATCAGCTGGAGGCCCAGGCGGTTCATTTGACTCCGTCAAGTCTAAGTGGGTGCTTTGCGAGGACAGCATGCATAAAATTATGGGTGATTCAGTTCAAGCAGGGCTGGTTCTTCCAGGAAGTGAGCTGATGTGGGACAACAGGATGGTTGGGCGGAGGGAGGTGAGATGGGATGTAAGTTGTATGTCTAATGCTTCTCAAAGCTACAAAGACCACAGGTTGCTCATGACAGTGTCAAATCAAGATAATCAGATCCTAATCACAATAGAACATATTCTAGTTGGGGTGGGATGGGATGGATTATGGACTTGAGTCAGGGTTTAGGATCAGAATCTTTTTCTGCCCATGGTGAGTGGTGGATCAGGCACACTGCTTTTTTTCTTGTCTCTGTGTGTTTTCACCAGTATGGGTGCATATCTCAGTTTTTTCTTTTCAAAGATCTGGGAAGATTATGCACCCATCAGTTGTGTTTTCATGCTCAGATTAGATCAAGAGTGGGGACAACAGTACATCAAGCACTTGCACAGATGCTGCCCGGACTCACTGAGAGTGGGCACACCTCAATCGCTGGACAAAATAGAGTGCATCTAATCGCGCCAATCCTGTAATTGTAGTTGTTTAAAGCACTAAGAAATAAGATCAAAGTAAGACCTGCTCGTACAGACAGCTGTTGGGATGTGGTTTAGCCGTTATTTAGTTTTCTTAACCACTACCCCAAAATTAACATCGTATTTATAGTTTGGTTTTGGTTTTTATAATCAAGAAATTAGAGGGTTATTCTTCAATCAATTATTAAAATTAATCATGGGGAGCATCTGACTACAGTCACTGCTGAGTCAGGCGTGGATGCTTGGCTGGTCAAACGGTGTGTTGGGTCCTGTGTTGTTGGGTGCGTGTGTGTGTGATGACAGTGGTGTGTGTGGTGTGTGTTTGTGTGTCTCTCCCATCTGCCGTCCCTGGTTGCTTGGTACAGTTCCTCGTCCTAGGATCAGGGTTCACTCATCAGCCAGTCAGCCTCTGTCTTTAGTCTTGTTTGTGGGTCTTTCATGCTCCATCAAGCTGCTTTCGGTTCTTATCTGCCTGTGTGCCTCTTCCTCTGTTTCTGGTGGCCTCATCTTCTTCTTCCCTCTGTCTTTCTGTCTCTCCCTTCTCTTGGTCTGTGATAAGACAAGCAAAATACTAGGTATTTAAACCCCCCTCCGCCTCCTCCTAGCCAGTGGCCTTAAAAACATATCAATAATCACAGTACACAATCTCTTACTCATGTGCTGTCTCACCCTCCCACTTATGGAGTAAAGTAATCTTCGCTTTTCTAAACTCCTCGAAACAAAACTTCTATTATCCTTATTTATTCGGTTTTTCGTGCCGCTCTTTGGTCTTCACTGGTATTGTACTTATTGGAGTCGTGTGTGTGATCATGTCTGTTAAGCTGGATCTTCCGTCGGTGTGAATTGAGACAGTGGTTTCTTGATATAATGGGCTAATTGTCAGGATCACTGGGTTTGGTGTGTTTGTGTGCGTGTGGACACTGCAAGCCGTGCTCCTGTGCGCATCTGTGTAATTCTTTTGCAAAAACTGTAAAAACCATTATATTACTGCTTCCATTCTTTTGAACATTTGCGTATGCAGTGAGGCTGGTGTGCTTTGATACGCCAGGCTGCCTTGGTGTTTTCCAGGTAAGAGAGTTCCCCTGCTCACTGACTCGTTGTGATTCCTATAATTGGGTCCCTTTTGATTTTTGCCGACCAGTACCCCAACCTCCTCCTCCCTCACCCCCTTCTCCTTCATCGCGCCCTCTCCTCCTCTCTGGAGTGGGGGGCAGGGGGGTCTCCTGTGTCTCTGCTGTTCTGACCTGTGGGTGTTGTCATCTACTCCCATCTGCTGTCTGTCCTCTGATCCTGACTTGACTGCATTCATGTCCTCATTTTCTCCCTGTGTTCCCTCTCTCTCCTCCTTTCTTTCATTTGTGTCACTAGTGGCCAAAACAAAGCCCTCTGGCTGAACCTTGACATTCCTAAAAGTTAAAAAGAAAAAAAACCCACATTATTTCTGAAATTCTGTCAATTCTGTGATTATGTCAAGTGATTAGAAAAAATATGTATGCATATTATACCTGTCTACTTCTTACATGGCTAGGCTCCAACTCCCAAACACTGAAGTGGAAAGTTGAACTCTGAACTTTTGAAATGGTGCTATGCCTTTTACATTTAAGTAGCCAACTAATCACAATAAAGAAACAAGAGTTTTATGCCAGTGCTGAGTTGACAATACCTGCCACCAGTGGCATCCTCTCATTATGATTAATTTTACAATTCAAAAGCTCAAATTAAATCAAATTGTAGCAGTGATGTCACTTTTTCTGCAGCAAATACCAGAACACTGAGTGAGCTTTTACTCCTGTGTCCATAGACTTAGAATAAATCTAATTTAACATAATCCTGTAATCATTTGATAATCTTACAACTCCATAATACAAATATTATAATTTCAGAGGATTTTAAGCCCTGTGCTAAAAAAAAAAAAGAAAAAGAAGCTTTAATCCACAGTTTTCTTCTCATGGATTCAACACTTCAAAAGGTTACTGGTAAAGGGCTGTCTTTGCAGCAAATATAGAAAAAAATGTCTATTTTGAAAATGCAAATATGGCCTTGTGCACTCTCCTTTTTGTCCACACTTTGTCCTTTACTCCCCTCCTCCTCCTCCTGTCCTCTCTCCCTTTCAACGTTCTCCCGACAGTAATAGTTCTTCTGCAGGTCTCATTTTAATGTGGCTGCTGTCCCTTTCTTCTTCCAGTTCTCCCTTTTCTCGAGTCTTCCTCTTCCTTCAACCTCCCCCCTCCCTTTCTCTTGCTCTCTCTTTTCTTTTTGAAGAATGTACTCCTAATGAAACTAAATAGTTTGGTGGGGAGTTTCTTTGGACTGTGTGTGTGCGCTTGTCTTGGAGTGTGTGGGTATGTGTCGTGGCTGAATTGGCTGGAGTGGAGATCAAAGGCAGTCTCTAAATTGTGTGTGTGTGTGTGTGCGTGCATGCGTGCGTGTGTAACGAGCAAGAGAAAGACAGCTCTCTCAATTGCATCACAAGAGCTGATCAAGCCATCACAGAAGAAAGCTGTAATACACACATACCTCGCCTGAACACTCTCTTTCTTTCTCTCCTCTGTCTTCGTCAAGTTATCACATGCCTCGTGTTCACATTTGACCAAGTGGAAGTCTTAAATGTTTTTCATGTCCACGTTGTAGCCCTGGTCTCTCTCTCTCTCTCTCTCTCTCTCTCTCTCTCTCTCTCTGTCTTAAAGCCACTTTGCATGAATAAAATATGAAGGCTCAAGTCCTCAGACGAGAAAATATTTAATGTTTATTGCATATGAAATTACAGTAATCCCACTACTTTACAAAGTGCTTAAAGAATTTGTTTTAGCTTGAATAGAGGGCTTAATTACTCTGTCCATGTGTGTGCATTTGTGTGATAGCGTTTAGCATGAATTTAATATAAATGTGTTCACATATTGATGCATGTATATGTGTACATACATTTAATATCCATGACATTTCGCTCTCTTTATGTGGTTTGTGCTTTTATGTGTGACTTTACATGTCACTGATTTTACTGTTGGTCTCTAAAATAGTCTGAGAAACCTCACTCAGGAAGTCAGAAACTTAATGTTCCTGTAATGCATTTGCATTTACTTTTTTTGCTGTGTCTTAAGAACTGTAAAGACTGGCAAATTAGACAAATTACAGAGAGTTTATTCTACATGTAATTTTTTCATACAGTAGGAAAACAACAGTATTGTTGTGTTCTCTGTGATGTTGAGCAGCTGTATGATGTTTAATTGGATGTTTAAAAGGAGACATACAGAATTGGAAATGGAGATTGAACATGAAAATCACAAATGTTTTTTCCTGGTTGTTTTTGTGCTTAACAACGTAATCATACTGACACAATAAGTGAATGGAGTCATGTGTAGTTTATCTTGCTTGCTCATTCTTAATTTCCATTTTAAACCATTAAGGAAATCTACTGTCACTTAAACGTCCGGATCATTAAAATGATTTTCCATCTCTGGTCGAAATGAAAATATTAGCAATTTTCGAGGACTTCTGTTTCAAATGGATGCTACTCTAATGTTGTAGCAGTCTTGAGGCTCCAGAAATGATAAATGTACAATGAAATTTGAATATATTGTAGATATTGTATATGATTTAAACAAAGATTTTTGATGATAGGTACAACATAACATTTTTCATTTAGAAAAACAAACTCATCAGTGTGGAGATGCTTTCTCTAAACATTTGTCGGTTTTTCTGTACTGCAGTGTCTTGTTACATATACACACTGATACTGGCTTTTGGAAAATACTCAGGTGCAGAATGTGGTACTAGCTTCCTGTGACCGAAGTACAAGTGAAATTCCTGATGTCATGTTTTATAGCGAACCCCTCATACACACACTGACTTTTTTCTTACAGAGGATCTTGTGCAGTAGCAGGTTACCTGTGTTTTTCTGTCACCCACCATCACAGAGTTCAGCTCATGTTCTCTGTCTTTTCTTTCTACTACTCTACTTTCTTTTTTCTCTCTCCTTCTCTCTCTCTCTCTCCAGTAATTATCCTGTCTATTTAAAGGGCAAAACCTTCCCATCTTACTCTCCTGTCAGTGACGAGCTCCTCTGACTTTTGTGAGTGTGTGTGTTGAGTAGTCTCCACTCTACCTGTTCTACCTGTCCTACTGTACAAGTGCCCTTTGTTAAGCATGCACACACTCACTCACTCACACACACACACACACACACTCACTGCTGTTAATTCAGCTGTGAAACCACAGTTAAACAGAACTTCAGAAGTCAAACACAAATTTATTTGCTCAAAAAATATCAGCTTGATTTTACACACACACATGCTTGCATGCACACCTTTGTTCTTTGAATTTGTGACACTCATTCAGCACATCAATATTTGCTTTATTCTTAGAAATACAAACAATATTCTCCATAAAATACACACCATTTGAGGTGTTGTGCTTTTTATACATGCACCTATGTGCAGCTGCAGCTTTTTCAAAATAATAGTATAGTTTATTTTTATAGGGACAAATGCATAGCATGAACCAATGCCATGGCTAAAAAATAGCACATTTATAAAGTTAGTCTGCAGGCCCATCCCTTGATGGGCCTCTATTTAGATACACACAACTGAACAGGAAACATACATAAAAGACATAACAGCACAAACAATAATGAAATAAAAATAACATGAACCTCAAAAGAACTTGAGGAAAAGCATCCGATCATTTATGACTTTTTTTGGTATGGTTGATACCTTTAAAAAAAAAAAAAAACTTTTCGTGAACTTGAGTTTAAAATAATTCCAGTCATTTCACGCATACATACCATAAACATGCAGCTTAACACCTGCATACAAAAAAATTACACATGTAATGTATAAACTAAAGCTTGTAACCACAAACCACAGCAACATAATACCTATGCCTGAGTAACACCCAGTCTTCAACATTCAGAGGCACACACACACACACGTACACTAATTTTTAAATTCTCACACATACACTTACACACCACTCCCAGATCATTCCATTTGCACACAAACACACATACATGTATACACTGACACACAGGTATACAACCCGCACTTCCATACCACTTCCACACTGAAATCTCAGAGATTTATATTTATGTACATGAAACACACACACACACACAGGGGGAGAGAGAGAGAGAGAGAGAGAAGAGAGAGAGAGAGAGAGAGAGAGAGAGAGAGAGAGAGAGAGAGAGAGAGAGAGAGAGAGAGAGAGAGAGACCCCTATCATGGGCACGCACCCGTCAAATCATAATTAGGCCGTGTCCTGGTTCTTTGATAGCCATGTACAGTGGCTCTTCTTCAATTTTATCAAATGCATTGATCACTATGGGCCTCAGCACGCCCATTGATCCATGCACTGTCTGAGCCAGCCGATAAGCTTTCCTCTCTCTCTCTCTCTCTTCCTCTCTCTCTCTTTTCTCTTCCTCTCTCTCCTACTCTTTCCAAACTGCTCTCTCTCTCTCACTCTCTCAACCAAATTTTGAACACTGAAAGCAGGGAATTTCTAAATTTGGTGCATGTAATATTTTTAAATATATTGTTGTGTAGTTAATTGCAATATGTTGTGGTATAATTGCATTATACAATTAATTGAAGCAAATGGAAGCCTCTGTAGTATTTTTCAAACTAAAGACATTTCCCATAAAAATAAGAATAGAGACCAGCAGAGCTGGTGCAGTGTTTCATTTTACAGTAATCTTAACTATAACACAGATAATCTTGCAACATTAACACTGTTAATGGTAAAATGTTCTATGTTTTAATTCAACTCAGCTGTTTGCTCACTTAAAATGTAAATGTTAGGTATTATGACACCCAAGTACAAAGAGCTACTAGTTTACTGCTATGACTCCCACCCACCTCTACACCTTGATAATTTAAGAATCAGTACAGTACAGTATAATGAAAATGCAGCCATATGAGGTCCAGTAGAAACAGAAACTCTCAGCCAAATCTACCTGTTATATATGAATACACTATAATAACACTGTAATGACATAAAGTGGATACAGTACAGTATATTTCAACTGTGTGTTTGTTTTTTCTGGTATATGGCTTTGAATGAAAGTAGCAGCAGTTTAACCACTGACTGAATTGTACCTGCATCTGCATTATGTCTGGATCATCACTCTGGTGTTTGAAACAATGTTTACGAGTGTGTGATTTCACAGCTATGTAACTGGTCGTGTGTGTGTGTGTGTGTGTGTGTGTGTGTGTGTGTGTGTGTGTGTGTGTGTGCCTGGACAAGATAGAGACCTAAAGCACCTCTTGACTGTGAATTAGCCTGTCATGACAAATGTCTGGAACTGCATGACTGGCTGCCAGACTGGCTGGCTATCTGGGAGGTTGGCAAACCCTTTTAGATAGTGATTGTGTGTTCATCCCCGTGTGTGCATGTGTGTGTGTGGCATCACTCGATGCCCACGCCAGGTCTCTGTACATGACCAGTGGTGCGTGCCCTCCCTCCCTCTTTCTCCTTGCCCAGAAAAAGAGCAACCAAGGCGACAACCTGCTCCCCCTGCTCAAAAAGAGCTTCCAGAGCGGAGAGGGGTCTTCACCCCGACGCCAAGCCCACAGAGGAGCCCTCTGTCTCAGCCTCGCACTCAACCGTTTAGCCTCTCTTCCCCTGGAGGTTCCCTGCAGTCAATAGAAGACACAGTACACGATTGTTCTTGCTGTCGCCATTTAAAAAAGAAAAGTCTCTTCTCCTCCTGAGTCTTCATTCTTGAAGATGTGCTACCCACTGACCACCAGCTGACACGCTTTCACTCCTTTTTTTTTTTTTACTTCTTTTTTCATCCTGGCTTTGATCATGTAACGATGTGGCTGGTTGCGTTTGTGTGTTCTGCTGTTTTTCAAAGTTACATGCTGATGGCTTTTACATCCACTGATTGTTGTTGTCACTGATTATTAGTGTCCTGTTTTGCCAAATAAAATGGCTATGTGTGTTTATTTTCCCTGTTATGTATGATTTCCATCATCACTTTTGAAGTTGGGAATAGCGAGCGTGATCACGGCTTAGTTTTAGCATAATCTCCACTAGGTGGCATTTCATCACCACTTGGTCAACAAGTCTCCTATGTCAGAAAAAAAAATTCTAGTGTATCGTGTTCCTACAGAACAATGAGTTGTAATTGGGATGTCAGTGTTGGTAACAGTTGGGTGACAGGCATTCAATCTCAATACATCCTACAAAGAGCTGGAATTTTAAAGTACTCAAAATAATGTATGGAAATAATGTACCCACACCTGCATTATTTACAGCTTTGAATGACCTAAACACCATACTAGTAGCCGATTCATGCAAGGATGAAGAATGTGTTGGATGAACAAACTTTGCTCTTTTTTTCTAGCGTATGTGTTGAGGTGTGCGTCTTTCAAGTTGTTCAGGCTCACTTCCTCTGTCAGCACTGTCTTGTACACTTGCATCATGAATGTGCTTGGTGTTTGATAATGAAAAGCAAGTGCAAAGGACACATATTCCAACAGTTCAAAAACCACACATGCGCACAAATTTACTTAGCCACAGAAAGATTTGATCCTAGATAATGTCACATATTGTCCTCTACACAATGAAAAGGCTCTCCTTTCCTTTCCTTTCCTCTCCTCTCCTCTCCCTTCCAAACACATTCTCATATTTTCTAATCAGTGGTTTTGTAGCTGACAGAGCTAGGCGCTAGTCAGATGCATTTTTCTATAGTGTTAATCCTAGCCTCTGGATAGGCAAAGTCAGTTTCCTATTTCCTGTCCCCAAAATGGCCTACAACAATAATACAGTGGGATGTTTTGGAGTGTGTTGTGGCCTGAGCTGTATGTATATATACACAGACACATACACAGGCACACTTAAACTGGTAGTTGTATCCATATCTGTAAAGGCCAGATTGGATATCACAACCAGTCCATAGCCGGAAGGCCATTGGTGACATTACTGTTTATCATATTACATTTATAAAAGCAAGGAGAATCCTGCATAGAAAATATAGTAAGGCAGATGGAAGTGAGGGACGAGAGAAAGAAATAGAAGAAAACAAAACTGCAAGTATATACAAAGAAAGACAATTAATTCTTATTCACGCTAACCCATTTTGAGGTGGTCTTGCAACTGAAATAATCCATTGTTTCCCTGATGATGTGTTTCATCTGCTCAATCCTATGAGGTTCTTCTAAAAGTTATTATAGGCAGTCCATCCAAGTATACTTTTTGTTATGAACTGCTTCCTGACCTCTTGTTCATGTGATAGTTGACACCATGCTGTCCAAAACCACTCTCATCGTCTTGTTTCTATTCATTTTTGACTTCTGTCTTATGGCTTTCCACAGGGGGTCAATCTTTGGTCCTCTCTTATTATATGTTTAGCACATTAACATTAATGTAAACAGTCTCCACTGGTCCACTGATGACAATTAGCTATAACAAAATTAAGTTTGACCTATTTGCCACTTTCCGTATTTAGTATTTTTTACTATTTCTAGTATGTTTTATGGACTTTATTCCTTTTATAAAGAGAAATAGTATTACGAGGAGTGTCTTTGTCTGTTTGCATGTGCTCTACCAAGCTGTGGTACAGTAAACTCTCAGGATCATCATAATAGTCAATTTATTTGGCCCCCAAAGTTCTGCCAGTCAGATGAAATTAAGCCTTGGAGCTCTCTCTGTCGATGTCAAGAGTGTTACTGATAATCAAGTTGTGGTGCTCGACCTTCCTTTTGAATGTTAATCACGTTTTTTTAAATCTTGTTTCCAACAACTGACAAAAAAGCCAAGATTTAGTTGTTCTAGGATATTGTTTGTATATGTATTTTTGTCTTGTCTAGCTCTTTGTTATGTGGTGCTACACAAATTAAGTTTCCAGGTTTATGGATACCAATTCCCGTTTTCATTCAGCTTAGATATCATGATTCCCTGCTTTGTTGCCTGGGACAGTGCAGTCCGAGAGCTGAGAATGAAGTCTTGTTATACTTGACACTTGACACTTTTCTACAAGCAGTGTCAACACCTGGTTCTAGCTCATCTCCTCACTCTTTATCTCTCTTTCCGTCTCTCTCTCTCTTTTTTTCTTTCTTTCTTTTTCTTTACCAGTTTCTCTCTAAGGTGTGTTCCCTTCCCCCTGTGGGCATCCCCTTGGGCTCTCTCACACACACACACACACGCACACAAACATACACATGCACAGAGTGCATTAGGGTTGCTGTCATTTACAAAACAGCCCCATTGTCCCAGCCTAACAATGGCTACAAGCAAACAATTGACATGGAAATGGAGAGATGTAGCTCATTAGCGGGCGCTGCTTGTTTTGTTAATGGATAAATGGGCGGCTTCAGTAGGCCAGCCCTAAAACCCCTGCCTCAATATGGAGAAGCCTGATTAACAGAAAACCACAGGGAGGGAGAACAGTGACAGAGAAATGCAGCTTCACTCTCCCTTGGGTCGTATGTGGTTGTGTATGTTTGGGGGGGGGGGGCAAGGTGGAGTTTTCAGAGTGTTTAAGTGTTTGTGCTTAGATTGTGTCATGTAAGACGAGTTTGTGTTAGTGTGACTGCCTCGTGACTTCTGTTGTTTTTGTCACAGAGGCTTAAATCATCCAGGCAATATTCAAAACAATATTTCTTCACCATAGCTTCATCCAGAATTGACTACGGCAGTTCATTATTCTTTTACTTAGAAATATCACAACTCTGCAGCCTGAATACTTTTTAAACAGTGTGCTCTTTCATTGCTTTGCCCCATCTGTGTTTCAGAGCAGCTTTGAATTTATCTTAAAATTATATTATATGTTTTTCTCTGTTCCAGTATCTTTTTTGTGTTCCTTATTTTCTGGGAATCACATTGTGACCCTCTTGTAGAAACGTAATTTTAAATTACCTGTCTTGGACATTTGTGTATCTTCCAGCTGGTTACCGTATGCACTTATGGCCAGTGCATTGAGTGTGTTTGTGTGTGCTTGGTGGGGTCATTATCAGTTAAGTGTTTGTCAATTGACATCATCAAGGTTTGCCCGTTTGCTCTGTGAGTGAGTGTGTGTGTGTGTGGTGGCCTGTGCTATCAGTAGGATCAGATTGAATCGTCCAGAAAATGGCATTTCTGCCATTACTCTGATGGTGACGGCTCAATACTGTATCTGTCTAGTGCCAAGATGGTCTGTGTGTGTCCGTGGGTGATTGTGTGTGCGTGCGTGTGTGTGTGTGTGTGCGTGTAACTCCTAACTCCATAATGAAGATGTGTACCACAATTGTGATAACAAAACTTTTTATTTTGTATTTGTAGTAGTTGGTGTGTCTGTGAAGGTTTTATTATGTCGTGTGTGTGAGTGTCTGTGTGTGTATGTGTAATGGGTATAATGTCTTATCTACCAACAGTGTATATTCTTAAAATAGTCATGATGTAATGATATGAATTTGTGTAATCATTAAATAGTATGCAGTACAAACCTGTGTTTGGCTACTGTATTGTATCTGAATTATGTAACACTTCCTCTAAGATTAAGGATTTCCTTCCTTGTGAGTTCTTTCTCTGAATGTTTACCTGTACCTGTACAAGTGTGAATGAAATTCTTTTGTTCATGTTTTTGGGGCATATTTGTGTGTGTTCAGGAGCGGGATGCCGAGCGGCGAAGACAGCTGAGAGAACGAGCGAGACAGCTGATAGCTGAGGCTCGATCTGGAGTCAAGATGTCTGATATGAGCCTGCTGGATGCGTCCAGCACTGAGAGAGGGAAGGGCAGCAAGGGTAGCCCAGCTGGAGGTCAGTACACTCATAAACACACACACACAGAGTTAAAATCAGCAGCAGCAAACATAAACATTCCATCTTCATGGACACACAGCATTTTCATTTATACTTAATTTGTCCTCATTAGCATACTTTCAGGGGCCTTGCAATTAACTCACACAGTTGCTAACACTTACTAATACTCATTAACTATAATACAAAAGAAAAGTCACACTAGCATACATAGACTCACTTCCTTCATACACACATGCTACAACTCACACATTTCCATTATGCTCTCTAAAGGGGTTCTGCCTAATCCTCAGAGAAAAACAAAATGTCATTTGACAGCGGCCGTGGGCCTAAAAAGCACCACCCTCATATTCAGAACAGCAATTTACCCTGCGACTCCTCCCTTGTCTTGTTTGCCCAGTAATTGTTAATCAACACAACACATTGTGCGGCCAAATTATGCTCAAAATACCAAACACTTCTAATAACGGCTTGCAGGGGTAGCAAATGCTGCCATGCGCATTTCCCACTGCTTTCCATTTCCTCAAAATTGGGGTTATTATGATAATGGCTATTATTAGGCCTCTCCTGTCATTTGTTTCAGATTCCTCCACATTACACCACTCTTTTTTTTGCCTTTTTGTCATGAGATTATGAACGGGACAGCCTTCTCCTCTCTGCTCCTCCACTTTTCTTTACTCTTTCCCACACACACAGCTACAGGCATCCTGAGGGGCCCCTGAGTTGAGGAGACAGGCGAACTGAGGCTTTGTTCCTCTGCTTGTATGGTAAAAGGTTTCGCGAATGAACACTTTAGGGTATCGCAGGTGAGCTCTAATCAGACGTTTCAGCAAAACACACACAGGCGTATCGTATGCTCACATATTCTCTGTTCTCTCATCTGCCCTCTATATTAATTACCTGAAGTGCTCTGGCCTTGCAAAGTTTCGATTCTGCCGCCTCCCTCTTCTCTTCATCCACCACGACAGCCACAACGGCCTAAGCTAGCCTAAAGTGGGGGGTGCAACAGAAAAGGGAGGATGATAATAGTAGTAATGAACGCGGGTGACAATAATGAGAAAGGTAATTGAGAAATCGTGTATGGCAGGCCCCCTGATTTTCCTTTTCCAGCCCCAAGCTAAGTGGGGACAGGTTGAAAATCATCTTATTTAGAGCTCAGTTCAATGGTTCTTGTAGAGCGTTGGAGAGAGCAGGGATTTCTGACGCCAAAGCTACAGCGACTTGACAAGCATGGAGTGGTGATACAGCGGCCTAATGAGTTAGGGAGTGTTTAAAGTTGCTGATGGCATCATAGACTGGATGATTTTTTTTTTTCCTCTTTTAATTTCTTATTGACATTGAGTGGCATGGTCAAAACAGCCTGTGCTGCACTGTTAGGATCATTGTTCAACACCTTAATGCTTCACTGCTATTCTTTTCTTTTCCAGTCTGCTCACTTTGATTGTTTCCTACTGTCTGTTTCTGTACATATGGATGTGATGAAATTGCTCCCTGTAGGACTGCATGTGCATCAAAGACTGTTTTTTTTGATCATCGAGCTTATCTGCTTGTATATATTCTGCTTCTATCTCATGTTTACTTTAAGCCCCTGTTACCTGTATTTTTTTGTTTGTGTGTGTGTTTGTGGATTCATGTTTGTCTACCTTTCTCTCACTGTGTGTGTCTTGTCTGTTTCCTCCTGGCCTTCTCACCCAGGCTGTGATAGAGACAGGGCGGTCTGGGCTTTAACAGACAGAGGCTGCCTCAACCAGCCCATAGTCTGCCACTCTCTGATAATGTTTATTGATTTGTAGCAAAAACACAATTTGATGTGGAGTGGGAGGAGGGAGGAGATGTGTATGTGGGGGGATGAGTTGAGTAGAAGGAGTGTATTTCACAGCTTGGCTGGTTCTGCCAGACAAACAGAGAAATACTGCAGGAATGGCATTTGTTTTTCTGTAATCTGACCCCATTTTAGTCCCTTTGTTTGATAGTCAATTAAAGAATGGAATACTTTAGTACAATTCATAAATGCACATTTAATTTATTTAATTAAAATGAGAAAGTAGTAAAAGTTAAAAGGGGAGAAAAGCTAAATTAGGAGCTGCTTAAATGACTTCTGTTATGCAAATACGCTCTTCATCTCTCTGTACATATAACAGAAAGTGTGTGTTTTGGAGTGTGGTGTGTGCACAAAGTGAAGCCTCCTAATATGAACATTTCATCTCCAGAGTCAGTCTATTATGTGAACTCTGTTTGCCCGAGCCCCCACCCCTCCTTAACCTCTGAGGTGGAGGAATGAGAAGTGTCTGGAGGTTGTTCTACTGTTAGCTTTGAGGTCAAACATATTTGCCCAGGGGTGTGTGTGTGTGTGTTTCTGTATACCTAGGATAGTCAGCAGGAGAGAGTAAGGAGGTGTGTGTGTTTAAAAGAGAGGAGGATAAGAGGAGGAAACATAATAGCATGACGAACCTATCATCTGTTTAAAATGGTCTCTGAACACAAATGTTCAAACAGTGACATGATAGAAGCTGCATATGTACACTACCCTGCTCATTAAAAAAGGCTTTGGGAGTCCTACTTACTACAATCCATAGTTCCTCTCCCCCTGAAACAGTGCTCAAATCAGGGCTGTGTCATAATAGCACTCACTTTTGCAAGATATTACCAGTATTAATAATAAGTAATAATAAGAAAATACTCACAAGACAAAAATCTAGGTCTTATCTCTGGCTACAATAGCTAATATGTTGAGTGCTTTATTTGTCTGCAAATATTTATCCTGAATGTATCTGCAAAAAGTTTATTTAATTGATTTTCCTACAATATCTGCTGATAGCAGTGATTAACATTTTTGTGGTTAAGTCTAGGCACTCACCACATTTGTTTATGGCTAGGGTTAGGGAAATTGTGGTCTTGTTCAAATACTGGAAAAGTCAACACTTACTTGAGGCACAAGTCTTTACCTAAACTTAACCAAGGTGTATCTGTTGCCTACACCTAAACACACACGGGATTCAGGATGCCAACCCCAGTCTCAGGTGTCAAAGTACCTTTGGCACCTCCCAACCACAAATGGTACACACACAGGCTTTATTATGTCTGCAGACTAGTATATTGTGCACAGTAGATTTAGCATTTAAAATTAATATTGTTTGCATCATTCTTATCAATACCAAGCTAACCATTGAGTTAGTGGAGAGACAGAAGGGCATTTTACAGATACTGAGGCGCAGCTCTGCCTTGGTTTTACCGACACATGATCAGTTTACTGTGGTTAATACACTTAGTAATTAGAAACAAATAATTATGCAGCCTCACTTATGATTATGAAAAAGACCCAATCCACCCATCTGCCCCCGTCAGTCACATCCCAGTCCTGCTTCTCCTGCTCTCTCCCCTACCTCCACCCCTTTTGTAAGTTGTAAAGCAAGCAGTGGTTGACAAATGACACCGGTGGAAAAGGCAGTCATTGTGCCTCAGTGTGAGAGGAGGTTTTTTTCTCTTTCTTTCTTTTTTCTTATTTTACTTTTCTCCTTTTGCTATCCGGGGGGGAGGGAAAGAGGTGAGTGTGAATCGGTAAATGTGTTCCATTCACCAGACATTATACACAGGTTCAATAAAGCAGGAATCTGCTCTATATGCTGGGACCATTGTGCCATTGAGGGCAGCAAAAAAAGGCCTCGTACCCAGCCTCCCTGGAAAAAAATAGCCCTCAGCACCACTCCAGTAGAGAGCAGAATAGAATAGAAGAGAGCAGGAGAAATCACATGTGCAGTGTAGAGCAAAGATGGGGGGGGGTAGATGGTTTAATTCTTACACATATCACAACTGTTGAAATGTTGCTGAGTTGGGAATTGTGACAACTGTTGCATTCAGTCTACATTACTATAACTAAGAGCCACATCTGAACAAAATGTGATTCTGCTTTTTAGTGAGCACCACTGGAGGAAAGGTTAAAAGTAGAGAGAAGGGAAATTTGGTTTGACTGATTTTGCCATAAATTAAAATCTCCTCCATGAAAAAACAGACCTACTGCAGGTTTTAGAATGTGGTTTCTGGCCAAAGCTGAATTTGTGAGCGCTCCGACCTTTCCTGCTTACAAACGACACTCCCAGTTTCTCTCTGTCTCCTTCCTAACAAGACACTCCTCTACTCACATTAATTAAATCAAGTCTTCAGTAGACTACTTACGCACAATTCCTCCCCTCCGGTCCTCACCACAGACCTCTCTGATTAGGCCGGCCCCTGTCATGCATATTCACATCGCTGCAGTGACAGCCTTTTAACGAGCTCTTACCTAATCACAGGAAACAATGTTCATCCTGTTCTTTTTATTCCCTCTTTTCTCATTTCCTTTCATGCGTCTTTGGCTTTCATCTTCCCTGATCCCCGCTGATATCAGACGGGCTTGACGCTCGGATGGAGAGAACGATGGGAGAGTGTGGCTCGTCCCTAAATAAACTGCAATTCAGAAAGTGACTTGGACACAGAAGAGAAGTTCAGCTCTATCTCCTCCCTTTCCCTCCTCCTCTTCTTTCTCCTCCCCCCGCGCCTTTTTACATGTCCGATAGACAAATTGGATTAGTAGCTATTGGATTAAATGGCAAAATGGTGGGATAAGAAATGAGATGAACGTGCTGTGATCACAGCTTTTAATGTTTTTCCTCTTTCTGTCTCATTCATTTTGCCCTGTTATCCAAGCTCGCCCCTTCGAGGCACAAATAGAAGACGTTTCTCAAAGGAAGACAAATGTAGGATTTCCTGCTTATTCAGTTGCCAGACTTTCATAATAATGAAACAAATACCTATAGATTCTCTCATTACTGGAAGGTCAAAGTATCAAACCTTGCAACTTTATCAGTTAGTTCAATGATAGAAAATGAATTTACAACAATTTTTATCATCAGTTTATCCGTGAAGTCATCTATCAAACAAAATTGATAAATATTTGCTTTTTCCAGCTTCTCTATTGTGAGGATTTTCTACTTTTCTCTGTTTTATATCTTTGTAAATTAACTCCCTTTGGGTTTTGAACTGTTACTCGGACAAAATAAGCAATTTGAAGATATCATCTTGGCCTCTGTGAAATTGATGAAAAGATTCATTAAACAAATAATTAATCATGAAAAGCAGTCTTACTGCAACAGTGCAGTTTTTGGTAGATGCTTTAGTCCCAGCATTTGAGGATGACACTTCAAACTTGTACTGCTAGCATCAGACTCTTTGTATTGGCAGAAGCTTTGTATTTGCTTTACATATTCTCAGGTCCCCTTCATGCTGTATGAAATATAACAAAATGAACTGACTTATTGCTGTTTGCATGCTTGCCTGCTTTGGCCATCTTAGCAAATGAAAACAGTCCATTGAAAATGCAGTCAAATCAATCAGTATTTACTCACTACAACTACTACATGCATTTAGTGACACCTAGCATAGTACCAGTACACACTTAATGAAAAACCAGAGCACACCACCAGCAGCAGCAGTTTGACCACCTCAGGGTGGGTTTCATTATTCCTATCTACGCTGAATGGAACAGTGGCCAAGATAACTATCTTAATCTTATTTGGCTATAGAGGCTCACTCTGTTTTCTCTCTGTTTTATTCTTTATTTTTCTCTATCTGTGCCCCTCATATGGATGCATATAAACACACTGACCCATGCTGTCCAGCCTTTTCTCTTGTTTTTTTTTTTTTTTACATCTTAAGGATAAGAGACTCACACCACAGTACATGTCATTGTATCCTGGTTGTGCTCTTGTGTGTGAGACAGAGAGAGTGAAACAAGAGAAGAAGGAGACAGGCAATCAGATAGAGGGGTTGTCAGGATGTGTGTATCAGTTGTATCTTGCCTGTGAGTGTGTATATGTGTGTCTGAGTTGATTGTATCTTGTGTATTTCTCACCATCGCAGCCACACTGATAGCTGAGGTAACACTAAACATGATATTAATGATGATAAAGTTTCCCATAGGAAGGGAAATCCAGTGTATCTCCATCAGACATATTTCACTAATCCTTTGATGTCCTGATCAAACATTGTACCAATGCCAAATTTATTGCTTCAGTCTCAGTAGATTTTGGCCTGTTTCTTCTCTGCCCTGCTCTGTGTTGAGCACTGAGAAATGGCGTGTAAGGCAAGCAGCAAGACCCAGAATGCAACCTGCCAAACCGCAGATGCTTTGATCCAAGATGGCCCCCTGAGAGCCAGCATGGATCCACAGCATCTCAGAGCCAAGGCTGGATTCAGTGTTAATGCTGCTTGCCAGGGATATTTACACCATTTGTCTTCATACAACACAACGTTCAGCAGTTTTTTTTCTCTGTTGTTGTTGTCACTCTCAACATATGCCATGTGGTGGACGCACTCATTACAGTGGATACGTTTTTAGAAAAAAGGTCGTCCCAATGGGAATTGGACCCCCAAGCCTGCATTAGAGCCTTAATTTATGCAGTGGGCAGAGTTCAGCTCTTCAGTAATCTAAATGTATTTTTAAAAAAATTTTTAAAAAGGAATTGCTTTTAATGAATTTGATTGATTGCAATTTAAATATACATGGGTTTGGACAAAATGAGATGGCCATTTCTCAATATTTTCTGACATTTTAGAGAGAGAATAAAATAATAGAATAATTAGTTATGAAAATAATTGTTAGTTGCTGTCCAGTATTAAACAGGCACCAACTTATAATTTTTTATATTACCAGTATTCAATTTTTGAATCTTATTCGCAAAACAGCAGTTATATCTCAAATGCAACATTTGTGCACATCCGCTTCTTTGCAGCTGTGAACTGTAAAATTTGTCTCATATTTTATTTTAACAGGTAGTAAAGAGTTGTGGCTCCCAATTATAAATAAATGGATGTAACCATACTTAGTCAGACACACCTCTGTCTCTTTAAGAGCCATGTAGCATCTGGAGGTCAGAGTTCAATCCTGGAGAGGTTGAGTGAAGAGAGGAGGGTGCTGAGCAGCTGTCAAGCGTCCTGAGCCACTCGTCCTGCCTCCATCCTTCCATCTCCTCCTCTCTTTCTCTGTCTTGAAATCGCTCACCTGCTTGCCCTTATTCCCCACCCCCACCCCCTCCTCCAGTTATCCCCTTTTCGCTTCCACTTTCATCATTTCCCCCTCTGTCCATCTCTTGTTCATCTCTCGCTTTCTCCTTCCTTCTACTCTTCCTTCCCTTCTTTTCTCCTCCCTTACTGTCCTTTATCCTTCCTCTCCTACCTTTCCTCTGACCTTCCCGCCTTTCTCTTCCCTCTCCTCCTATCCTTTCTTCCCTCCCTTCGCCTCCCCTCTCTCCTTTCATAAAATGCGGCTGGTGGTTGGCTGGTAGCTGCTGGCTGGCTAGCGGTGGGGGATATAGCTTTATAATCCCCCCTCGTCTTCTAGCCCGCCTCGCCACAATGTCACAGGAGCTTAATATTTGCCATTATTATTTGCTTGTTTTATTTGACTTCGAGGCAGCACAATGACCTGTCAGCGCCGGCTTTATCCCCCCTCCGAGTGTCGTCCGTTTCAAAGTTGACTACAGTAATCCACGAGCCCCCGATTCCACTAAATCCTGAAGCTTTCTTTCATTCGCACATTCTTTTTTTTCTTCCTCTCTCTCCCCTCCTCTCCGCTCCACCCTCCTAAATGAAATTACATACATCTGCTGGCTCAGAGTATCACAAATGTCCACACACTCACCGGTGTCCGCGCACACATCCACGCGCCTGCCTTTTGTCGTCAATGACGCAGCGGCCCAGTACTCCCTCTCCTCTGCCATGAGCAGTGGTGTGTGTGTTTGACAGAAAAAGACACATTTCTCCTAGTTTTCTTTGGTCCTGAGCAGCTCAGTCAGTCGCTTTTGCACAGATGCAAAGTGCACAGTGATAATATTCAGGTGCTCGTATGTTTTTAGTTTTGCTAAATATTTTGCTCATGTAGTTGGTTTATTCTGTTATCCAGAAAGCGTCACAATAAAAGCACCAGTATAATAAGATTAAAAGTCTACATCACTGATGTTTGAATCCATTAGAGAGAATGAGTGCAAAAGCCAATTTTTTCAATTCTCTTGGGAATGCTCTCTGTGTATTAGAAAAATATGAAAACAATATAAAATATCAAAACTCGGCATATGTGTTTTTCCTTCACTGTAGAGTACAACAATGCTTTTCTTATTACTTAGAGGACCGCCAATTAATAAGTGGTATGAAATGTCTTCTTAGTGTTAATTCTGTTATGATGCCTGTCGTGGCTTCCCGGCTATTAAACCTTCCTCTTGAGAAAGGGAGAAAAAAACAGCGAGAGATAATAACATAAGCCCTAAGACGATCTTTCATCTTGCGTCCTCTGTTTTCATCCATTTCTCCTCCTCACAGACGTACTGAGTGTCAGATTAATGCTGCTGTCGCTGTTAAACTAGCCTCTAGTGCCACAAAGCTTATATCCCAAATCTAGACATAAACAGTGCTAAGTGAACTGACCACACTGGAGTGTATTTGCACAAAAGCAAAATATACAAGAGATCTGTGTAGAAGAGATCAGTCATAATGAATAAATTATGTTTACATTTTGAATAAACTTCATAAAAAGTATTATTTCAAAACAGCAATTTGAATTGAATAGTATTTTATAACATTCTATTTGTCATTTTTAGAGCACTGACATTCATCTTCATCTCTTTTAATCTGAAAAGACCACTCCACTGATAATGTTTAATATTATAAGTTCATTTTAGATTCCACTGATAATGATAGCAGAATAATGGCATTAGGGAAATAACGTAACATACATTTAAAGGCTCGACCCTGTTATTTTAACTGCATTAATTTGATGTAAATTCACATATATGATTGAAGGTTTTGTCATAATAATACAAAACCAACATTTTGTGTCTCTTAACTGTACAAAATTAAGAGTTGTTTTACTGCTTTTTGCCAACCATACTCTTCTTTAAAAAAAGCATTGAACGGCACCAGAGGACTTTAACAACTTGGATTTCATTGTTTGCTCTTGCTGGTCTCTCCATCCAAACACATGTAAATCAGTTTGGGAGTGATAGAAGGTTTGACTCCTGTGCACTGCAGTAAAATAATTCGTCAATAACTAGTCTTCAAATCTCAGAAACTACAATCCAAATTATTATTTTAAATGATCATTCTAAGGAGGCAAGCAGATGCCTAGTTGATGCCAAACTGACAGGCCCTTTTCTGGTCTTTATTCCAGGTCAAACATGACCGACTCTTCCTGTTTCTGTTATGTGGCTAACATTTGATGGTTTCCATTCGATGTGCTGTGTCCATATCAGTTGTGCGCATCCCATTGTACCTTGTAAGTAAGTTACAGCATAGAGCTTTAGCCCCAGGCGTGGGCGAAGCTTACATTAGCCATGCATCTGAGCCTTGCTAGCTCTCTGTGTGTTGAGCAGGTATTACACTAAGCGTTGGAGAGTCCCAGAGACGTGTTTTTTGAAGGCCCGCTGAGTGATTGGTGGGATATGTATTGCCCTACAGTGAGAAGCTCCACTCTGTAAAGGCGCTCGACGGTAATCGCTGAGTTAATCCCGCCCCGGTTGAAGCCATATTGACGTTGTGAAGACATGGTGTGAAGTGTGAATGTTTACACAAGGAATATAAGCAAGCCGTGTATTTACACATGCACACATACACACACATAAATATCTGGTGAACACACTGACTCTGCAGTGGCAAAAAGACTTAACTGAGTCATTTATCTGCCTCATCTCTTTCATGTGTGTATGCTTGTACGCTCATATACACTGTATGGTCTAATTTTGTTACTTACAGACACAGTCAATAGTAGAAAATGACCTTTTATCTGTCAGGCTCAATCTACTATAACTGATGTAGTTATACTCTAACTGTGCATTAAATAGTCAACATAAAACCAGTCTCTATGGTTTTTAAAAGGGTGGGAGGAAACAGCTGAGGAATAAATATGAGCAGCTTTTGATATTATTGAATTTACTATCATGTGTGCAACTGCTTATTTTTCTGTGTGTGTGCTCTCCAGGAAACAACAAGGAAGAGGAGGAGGCCATGATGCAGGAGTGGTTCATGTTGGTAAACAAGAAGAACGCTCTCATCAGAAGACAGAACCAGCTCTCTCTGCTGTATGTATCCTATCATCATGTCCTTTTTTATGGTCTAATGAAAGAATTTTCTATGATTGGAAACAGCTAGGTGGCCTCTATTAGCACCTGTTTGTGTTTCTAGATTATTACTTTTTTTTGCACTGAGAATCAACACACTTCTATTTAAGCATTAGATCAAAATCATTGAAGCTACACGGGGGGTACTTATCACTCCATTCACCTCCTCTGTCTATCCCCTCATTGATTTACATGTGGACGGAATATGAAATCAATAGAAATGTGTCGATCATCACTCTATCGCTAGTCTCTTTGTATGTGGTCAGCTGCGACAGGTGGAGACACGTGCACACACACACACACACACACACACACATGCAGGCTGCCTTTTTTCTTCATTTGCAGCTGTTGGGATTTCAAAGTGTGCAAGGAGGAGAGATTGAAGTATTCATAATCACATTATATCGTGGGAAAGGGGAGGCTTTTAAAGTGGCCAATTGACAGAAGGGCTGATTATTAGCCCTTTCTGTTCTCTCTTTGTGGAGGCGAAAAGAAAAGGCGCCTGTGAAGGACAAATTCTATTAGGGACCGAATTAGCTCATTTTTTAATATGGCAGAAAGAGGAAAGAATTCAATTTGTGCTGCATGCACACACACAAACCACATATGCCCCCATGCATACACACAAATACAGGGCCACATACACTCATGGCATGTCCTCAGATATGCATTTATTTCTTTGTCATATTATTATCCATTTTCACCACTTTCCCCTCCTTTCCTCTTTCTTTCTCACAAAACAGACTTTCCACCCAGGGCTGTGCTGTGTAGGCGCAGGTATGTAATTGTATTTACCTGCAGTAGGTGTCTGAAAGCCAGAGAAGGTTCAAGCGGTAGCTAACCTTGTAGATGATGTTGTGGATTTCTTCAGTGTAGTTTCGTCATTAACATATTGATGAACTTTGTTGTGTGTCTGTGTTTCTCTCCCTCTAGCACCCACAGGAAAAAGAGCCTGATCTGGAGGCAACTTGAACTACCTGAACAGAGAGCTGAGAGCCATACTGGCCATCAGTGAGACACACTCTCTCAGTGAGGCTGCTGAGGTCTTAGTTTTAATATGTCGGCAGGTTTCAAGCAGGAGATATTTAGATTTATTTCTCTGTTTCGCTAAGCAACAACATCTTACTTTCCTTTGTCAATTTAGTTTCAAATGTGTCAGACTAATTTTGTGCCATTAGATGAGATTTTTGACAATCTGGAAACCCCAGTTCCACTTTAAATAATCAGTTTCACTGCTGAGTTCAAATAATGTGCTGCAAATGTAAAGCAAAACAACCACTTAAATCCAGAAATTACATGAAAATCGCTTCAATTTCCATTTTGCTTCATTTGTCCTCCCAGTGGCTAATTTATTTCTATACACATATATATATACATCTGTTATTATTTGTTGCTTGTTAAAATGGCTACTAGGTGCAAAGGCAGGCCACCTGCAGTATAGCTTCCTGTCAAAGTTCTAGAAAGCGATTTGTTGCTCTTCATATTCCTTGGTTTTCATGAGTGTTTCTTGCATTTTACCAATGTTGACCTTCGCCGAGAGCAAAGCAGGATGATTAGGGTCTGGCTGCCTGATGAGGATTGAATGCAAGCTTGTGATTTCTCCCTGATGCCAGTCAGTACTTTATCTGTTTCCTAGCTGGACCTGGTCGATGCCTGGTTGAAATCAGCCACAGCCACGCACTGAGAGGCGGTTTGGGGTTAAAATGCAGTTATATTATTGTTGAAGCTTATGCCTTCCCAGAAAAGCAGCCATTGTATTCGTATTATATCAAATTCGTAGGGGCCAGGGAAGTTTATTCCAACCGACTGATCTCTTTGTAAGACGCCAATCATATAATTAACAGATTTGCCATTCGACATTGACCACCTCCACTTACCCACAGCCTTCCGTTTGTTGTAATTCTGATGGTCCATAAGTGATGGAACATTTTCGTTGAGCGGGGCGCGTGATCCGATGGTTTTGTTGTATTTGTTGAGCCAGGCGTGTCGCGGCAGGTCAGACAGGAGGTTTTCATGTGGTGTGTGTTTTGTTTCAGCGTGCTCATACTTAGGTATTTGTTTTGTGTTTATTATTGAGCTTCTGTGTGTGTGTACAAGTCTGCTTTTGTTTTGTTTTCATATATCGTTAGGCGTAATGTACAGTTTTCTAATATTGCTTCTAGAATTATTTCTCTGGATCGGATGTGTCATGTTCTGTAGCTCACCTCAGTGTGGAGGTGTGTCAGATGTGAGAGAGAGCAGAAGAGATGGTGTGCGAGGTGGTGGAGGTTGTGTGTGTGTGTGTACTGGCACCACTGCCTTCATGTGGACTTGTTGGTTGCGGCTAACGTAAGCGTACCATTTTCCTCCCTAAGGAAGGCGGCACTTCGCTGTTCGAACCCTGCCTTTCTGCTGGCTACAGATGGTTCTGGCTGCTGGGAAGAAGACCTACGCACTTGGCCGTGTGTTGGCATGTGTTTGTGTTAAGGGGAGAGGATCTATGGAAATTACTCTGTCACATGTCCCGCATGTTACATCTCACAGGTGTGTTGTCGTCCACCAAGTACCTGTCTTTTCTCTGTAAATATTGTGTGTCTGTGTGTGTGTATGTGTGTATGTATATGTGTATATGTATATTATATGTGTATATATATGTATATATATATATGTGTATATTTGCCAGTGTTGCCATCTCTCCTGCTGGTGGGTCCATGGCGTGGTGGTAGTTGGTTTGGCCAGTGATGTACAGAGAGAGGGTACTGTAGTCGAAACGGAAGCGCACATCACTGGGATACACCTGCCCTGACGCACACGCCCTGCTGAGAAAAATATATCCTGTGGCGATACACACCACTCTCTCCCTCATCTCTTCCTCTCAATTCGTACATGGTCTCACATATTGAACCACAGACACACATACTGTCTGTCCAGGTCAGTGTGTGCTACAGCTGTTCTCTGTGTATCAGTATTGGTGATTCGTAGAATATTTACCATTTTGCTGTCAGGTGGCAGACTTTCATCATTTGTAAACACTGATGCAAATAAAACCATTGATTGTTTCCCCTATTAATAAATTACACATTGTATATTTGATGAGAATTTAAAAAGCAGGAGATAATAAAGTAAAGCTGCTCATTGATCTCTCTCTCTCTGTTCATGCTGCAAGCCAGAACAGAAGAAAGTATGACTCATGATGTTTTATTCTACATTTACCGCTGACGGGCTGCAAGACACTCAGACACATATGAGAGGAGAGAGGAGGAAGAAGACTAGGTGCTGAGGAGGGTGGAAAGAGGTCAGGAGGAGGATCCTCGAAATCAACTTTGAAGCTGGACAAATTTTCCTAAACTTTTCTTACATTTTTTTATGACAGAAGATCTTAACAATGATTTTTGGTGAAGGAATGAAACAAATTCAGACACATAAAGCAGTGGTGTAATGTAACTAATGTATTTTCAACTACCATGCCGGTACAATTTTCTGCTTCACTGCATTGGTCATGAGTTGCAGTCCCAGATAAAGGGGATAGAGGCAAATGACAGTGGAAATGACAATGGACAACATATTTTAAAACCTCAGAGAGGTCATGACTTCTACAGATTAGATTATTTCCAGCCAAAGCCTCAGAGAAGTTCCAGTCAGGATAAAGAAAGAAAAGATACATGATGTCTCCTTGTATGGTGTATAGCTCAGTGATGCAGTGGTGTCCAACAATGTTGATACTACAAACAACATTGAAACTGTTTTCAAGTCTGATTAACTGTTGGGGAGATGAACCAGGACAGGTGGGCTCGCCGGGCGGGCGTTGATGCTGTTTATGGCGTGCTCAGTGATAACGCCTCCTTGCTTAACGCCGTTGTGATGCAGGCGGGAAAATACCATCTGCTGTATACACATCTCGCCACCCTTGCAGGTGATCCTGCCTCTTCATCCTTTTCGTTCACACCTTTAAAGGCTGTGTGCTTCTGTGTATCTTGCGCGCTTTGCGCGCGCGTCTGTTGTGCGCGCGCGCGGGCCCTCGCCCATCTGGGGTTTGCGATTCGGTTTTCTATTCTGGTTTGATGATAAGCTTTTATATGTTTAAATCAATATATAATCTCTCT
The DNA here is from genome assembly GCA_033238685.1 of Lates japonicus. Lineage (NCBI taxonomy): Eukaryota > Metazoa > Chordata > Actinopteri > Centropomidae > Lates > Lates japonicus. Next base: position 1,030,789 of record BRZM01000255.1, on the reverse strand, counting down.
TATCCTCTCCCTAACCACTCCTTTGTAAATCTATTTGGGCTTTGCTTACATCGAGGTACTGGATATTTCAGTTGATTAGGTGCACTGTGAGATCCTATCATGAGCTTTTGATATGATGTTGCTTGGCTCTTTTCAGGTTGCTAGTTGACTAGCAAGTAACTTTGAACTACAAGTTGTCAGACTTTGGTTGAAATTTAGGCGGTATGTATTTCTTTATTTGTGGTGTTTCCCAGCTTTCAGACTGTCCTCTATTTAAGAATGGTTGTGTACTTGATGGTGTATTTTGAAATATTCCTCTCCATGTCTTCTCCAGCAGTTTTCGCCGCTGTGCTGTGATAAAGAAACAGGTGCCTCCTGCAGTGTAGCTAACATGATATTATATGATGGTTATCGTAACATTGGCAGAACAGATGCAGAAATTATGTATTTTGTTTAGATTCATGCCTCAGTATCTGGATCATTGACCGTTGTCTGATCTGCTCTTGTTTTGAAAAGGTAGAACTGGGTTTCCTGCACTTGAACAGACTTGTTTCAGTTTTGAATAACTGTAGAATCTCTTAAATGAGATTCAGTCTGTGGTTCATATGGGTGGATAAAAGATAGTTGCATCAACAGTTTTCATTTAAGAGTTTAAGTTGTGAAACAGAAACATTAGTGTCAGTGAATATAAGGCTGTTGATGCTCTATTTTTCTCTTCTCATCAACATATCCCATGTAAATACTAAAACAATGCATTAGTCCATCTCTCGGTGTTTTCCACAGCCAGTCAGTGGCACTCAGCCTCAAGCAGACTGGCTCCTACTGAAGACATTAATCTTTAAAATCGGGCGCACAGTCTGTGATTTCCCAAAACTAGTGTATTTGTGGGGAACTATTTTCAGGCACAGATTAATACACTTTGGTGCTACTGTGAGTATTTCTGGCAGCCAGATGCTGTATGTGGGATTGACTCAGAGGTTTTCATTTTAATGACGGAAAATGTCACCCAGTGCAACAGTGTGGCTCACTGATGTGTAGTAGTTTTTAGACCAAAATTATCAGGCCTCAGCTACACAGAAAACACTTGTCAGTAGGATCAGTTGTTGTTGTTTTGGTGTTCCTCATTGGCTTTGTTAACAAAAAGAAAAATATGAAATATCAGCAGATTTACCCTTTAAATGTTGAAGCCTTTGGTCAGTAGTGGATTGTTTGTTAAAGGTTCTCATCTTTTCTGCAGCACTGACTGTCCTTCCAGTTTTTGACACTTTAATCAAGATTTAAACAACCAAACTTAAATATTTCTCTTATTATCATTTGCATGAGACTGGAGAATTAATCTCCAGGCATTTTTTCTTATTTATCAGCACTTCTCCCCCCTCCTGTCGACTCTCTTCTCCTTTGGTGACACTTTTTGTCTCTTGACTCCACTTGGACCTCGGCCAAAACCAGCTTTTGAAGGCCTTTTACACAAGAACAAGAGGTAAAGAGAGCACAGAGGACGAGAAAAAACACCGTAATGAGTAGGAATAAGTTTTTAGATCTGTGTTTGTTGTTCAAAGTGTCTGAAAACTCTGGAGAATGTCGTCTCTTAACTTCCGAATCTGTGGATCCAAATCCTTTTGATGTCACGTCGCTGCATGATGTGTGAGACAGAAAACGAGAGGGAGACAGACAGATGCATGTAGAGACCATCTCTCCTCGCTTTGAGAGAACGAGGCTTTGGACCAGTTTGCTCTCTTGAATAAATTTAGTGTCGGAGAGAGCCGGCAGGGAGGGGTTCATGGGGATTTGAACCAGCGCATTCTTGTGTGCCTTGTGCAGACTCACATGGTTACCATCGGCGTGCACTGTGAGGCTTATCTGAATACGCACCCACCGTGTGAGTTGTACACACTTCTCTCCCCTTCTCTCTCCCTGATGGGGGAGGCGGGGCTTACGTGGAGGTGGGGGGGCTCTGAGTGGCTGCAGGGTGTTTTGTTTGTTCTTGGGTGTCTAGTTACCCAGCCTGCCTTGCTCTGGTGTTGCCTGGTCACGTCTCTCATCGGTTCTCTTTATTGTTTACCTTCCTAATGAGGGGGGCGGGACTCTGCGACATGTGATTGACAGCAGTGTGCTTGCCCCCATAACCCCCAACCACCAGTCCCCCTCACCCCACCCCTCTCCTCTCTGGGTCGACCAGGACTTTGGCTTTTTGGCTGTGATGTGCTCTGAAGGAGAAGGAGGACTTTTTTTTTTTACATACCTCTCTGTGTTTTTGTGGGAAGCTTTTTTTTCTGTCTTCCTGAACCCTCCTCTTGTGGGCCGGCCTTGTTGAGAGAGGATTGTGGGAGAGTGGAGTTATGGCGGATATGGACACACATTCCTGTCTCACAATTATCTAAAGATGATGACTCACGTGATGACTCAACTGCTTTTCTTTTTCTGCGCTTGACACAGTTTGTCTTTATTTCCCATAATCCGTAACTGCCTCCTCTTTAAAATAAGGAGACAAAACACTCATCAGACACAGGTTTGAACATATTTGGCAGTTTTAAAGTATTTCTCGATTCCCTCACAAAGCCAGGGGAGAGTAAATTTGCTTCCCGGAGGAAAGAAAAGAACAAGGGAGGGGGGGAGAAAGAAAGGAAGAGAGGAACGTAGAGAGCCAAATATTGGGACTGTGTTCATTTCGCTCTGTGGTTGACTTCAAAGGGACGAGCAGGGCCAATGAAGAGAGTGCAGACCTTTCAGGACAAACACACTGGGCCCAGCGTGACACACACACACACACTCACACAGCCTGACTGCCGCAATTTGACTCAATGAAGGGGGGGAATATTTATTTTTAATAAAGCCACACTTATTTTGGGACTGACATTTTTCAACATTCCTTTTATTCTCGAATCAATAGACAGTTAAATATTGATAGAGGGGTGAAGTTGCCTACGCGCCACAGAAGTTGCACACGGCTCAGTCGTGTTTGAATTCTCTCTGGGACGGAACAGATTTCTTTTTTTCTTTTATATGAAAGGATGGAGTGTTTTGAGTGGACACGTTCTCACACTGAGCTGAGGAGCTGGAGACTTCCTGCCTTAGCTGTGGGACAGTGGCGTAAATCTACAGAGAAGCTGTTTGTCAGCCTGAGATGTTTCTGTTTCTGAACATGCTGCAGTGCAGAGATTAGTTTGCTTTAAGAAGATGCGAACCTGCGTTTAGTGCCACTGGTGCAGTAAAAAGAAAGATGAATATAATGTAATTCATGTACAGCACTTTGACTTGTTTTTGAGTCGTAATGATTTTATTGTTCAACGCTAGTTCAGTGTTTGTGGGTGAGTTTTGGGGGTGAGGGAGGGAGGAGTGCTGCCGCTGTTGGGTGAGTGTGGAACCGAGGGCGCTGGGCGGATATTTGAGCCCCAGGGGGAGTGAGTGCTCTCCTGTGGGCAGCCCCCCTCCTCCAGGGAGAGGCTGAGGGGATTTGGATCGAGGTCCCACCTGGACCCTGTGGGGCCCTGTGGGGCCCCTTCCTGCAAAGACCCTGGAGAACTGAGAGAGGAGAGTCGGGGGCTCACCTGTTTGTTTGTTTATTTAGCTGAGGAACAAACTGTTTGTCTGTGTTTGGCTCTGAGACAGTGTTTAGATGTTTGTATTTATTTCAGTGAATCTTTGAAAGATTTTGGACCATGAAGACTCAGCTAAGGCATTTCTAATCTTAAATTAAGTGGAAACATAATCTCACTCTGTCCTCATCCAAGATCATTTTACCTAACTTCAACCTCAGAAATGGACCCAAGACTTTCATCATTTACATTTTTTTGTTAAAGTACAGATTAATAAAAATGTTACATACTATAGGACTGTCTCTTCTAATAAGACATGATGACAGTTTGAGCTTTTTTTTTAGGAAATCACATCAACAGGAAACACTGAACACACACAGGTGTCCACTTCTCAAAATGTGATTTACACCATTTGATTAACTGCAGTCTTAGTATAAAATGTTTGCCAGCACTACAGGGATTTCTTTTAAGAAACATACAAACAACACATTCATCTGTGTTTTTGACTTTATGATCGAGGACTTGATGAGCAGCAGTTCCTGTGGGAATGAGATTCTTCATATATCTCATGCATCATGAGGCCACACATTAACATGACAATATCCTTCAAGTGTGTTTGCTCGGGTCAACACATCATCACTGTGCACACACACACACACACACACACACAATCTGACAGTGTGTTTACACATCACACTTACACACTGGTCCATACATACAGCTGGTCTGGTCTCCATCTCTACACAGTCCAGCAGGTTAATAAGAAGATGAACTTTTACCAAACATGTCCGTCCGCTCAGTGACCTGAAGCATACGACCAAAGAGCCAGTCTGTCATGTTGAAGCTCTGCAGTCCTCTGGAGGATCTGATCCATTAATGTGCCTCAGTCACCTGATAAAGTGCTGCATTAAACAAGTGAAGCCATGTCCAGTGTGTTTAGAGCAGCTTCATTAGAAGTGATCAGGAGGAACATTTCTATTCCAGGAGGATCTGAGGTAATTCAGTGATTTGTACAAATGTTGTCTGCTGCATTCTCTGCGGTCAAACATCAGCAGGTCCAGGGAGGGTAAAACAAGAACTTTTCATCCATGAGACAAAATGTATTTTAGAATAGAAATAGAGCATCCTCAGTGTCTCCCACTCTGAAGGAGTTTGTTCCTCTGGTGTCGTTGCAGACTGGCAGAAGACCGAGGCCCAGAAGAGACGAGAGCAGCTGCTGCTGGATGAGCTGGTCATACTGGTCAACAAACGAGATGCGCTGGTCAGGGACCTGGACGCCCAGGAGAAACAGTAAGTTACCCACAGTCAGGACACGGAACAAGTCACAATAAAAAGCAAAAACAAAATCACACTGCAGCACCCCAGAGTTCTGCGGGAGTTAGTTTTTTTTCTCTCAGTCTCAGAATGTCCAGCCGCCCTTTGGTGAGTCTGTGCGAGAGCGTCTGCTGCCTATCTTTACATTTCCAGAAGTCCCTCAGAGGCCGTAGACGTAGTGAAAACACATTGCAGGGCATGCTGAATTCCAGCCAGTCTGCACTTATCCTGCACGGTGGCGGCGGCGGCGGCAGCAGTGGCTGCAGCAGCAGCACCACACCTGCATGGACGGGATCCCGTCCAGATTGCCGCCGCCATTCGCCAACAGGGTGCCAGGCCGGGGTGGAAGGTCGGAGATGCGGCCCCTGGCGCTAGGCCACTCCACAGGTGGCAGAGCGACGGTTGTCGTTGCGCCAACTGCGTTACCTGTGTGTGCAGCACCCCACCCCTTCTCCCTACCACCACCGCCTCCTCCCTGCTCCCACTGATACATCTGACCTTTTGACCTTTGCCCTCCGCAGGGCCGAGGAGGAGGACGAGCACCTGGAGAGGACGCTGGAGCAGAACAAAGGCAAGATGGCCAAGAAAGAGGAGAAGTGTGTCCTTCAATGATTGTCATTTCAGAAAAACACAACCAACAAATGTAGCCGATAAAGGAAATGTACCGTTATTATTATTATTGATATAATTATTATTATTATTATTTGATAGTGGCTTATAGACATTTCAGTTGTTTGAATCCTTATCTGGTTGTTGTTTCAGTCAAATTAACTGCAGAGACTCGGCTGAATTAAAGAGGCCTGCGATGCCTTTGCACCAACTTTATACTGACTCAAACTGTCCCACATATATACAATAATTTTTATTTTAATTCTCCTTTGCTTTACCAAGAGCGGTACTTGTATGTAATATAAATATGTATGAGACATGGGCAGTGCAAACCCTATCAGACGGTGTGATATTTGTATGTAATAGTTGCAGCAGCAACAGCAGCACAGCCTTCTCTGTGTGAATGTGGAGACCAGTTGGTTTGAGGTACAGCACAACAGGGTTTAATGGGGGGATTTTTCTTTATCTTTTTTTTTTTCATCACGTTGAGAAGATGATGAGGGGGTTGACGTTTCAGCTGGACTTTTAAAAGGAAAAAAAAGAGTCGTTATAACATCAGTCTTTTCAAGCTACTTCATTACTTGACTGTGTATCTTTTAATTATTTCTCTTTAAAGTTTTTACTTGTAAAATATCTTAACTGGGGGGAAACATCAGCGTTCATAAATCTTGCATAAATCTTAACTTTCCTATTGCTTTTTTTTATTGTCTTGGCTTGAAAGCAGTTTACCAAAAGAAAGAACATGTTTAAAAAAGAAAACTTGTTGTATATTTTCCTCACTGCTCTGACCAATAGCTTCCAAAATCCTCTTTATTTGTCAGGATTCATGCAGTCAAACAAAAAAAAAATATATATATATATTATTTATTGCCGTTTGTCCTATAAGCTGCTTGTAACTGAATCTACCATCACATTTCATTTGCATTTTGCTCAGCAACTTTTTGGTTTCTATTTATTATATTCTGAAGAAGAGAAATATGCTTCCACGTGCATCTCTTAGAGCTCCACATCTGGTGCAGTTGTCCTTTACGTGTGAACATTTATTACCTGTTTATTTATTCCAGTGTCATAACCCACGTCTTCAATAATAAAGTCCTTATGATTTCATACTCCACAAGGCAGCGGTGTGGCGTATTTTTAACCCTCGGGATTTAAACACACACATTGAAAAGCAGCAGATATTTATCTCCTCACACGTGAACACATTTTTTATTGTTGTTGTCACATTAATTTTAACGTTGAGTTTTAGTGGGATCTGTGGCTTTAAGGTGTGTTCTCACATTATTTTCTATTTTTGGAACTGCACACACACACTTCTAAAACTTGTCAGTTTCTCCATTTTTACCTCCAATCCCACATGATCCAGACCGTATTCCTGATTTTTTATTTATTTATTTGTCCTTCTTTCTTTCTACATAACTAAAAGTTATTGAAATGCATGCACGCCTTTGGCTGCAGCGCTGCACATAAGTGGCCCCTATCACTACATTCACCAGCGAGCGTTGCGTTTAGCAAAGCTTATTATTCGGCGCTCTGTTCAGTTCCCCTGCGACATGTGCGTGTTTATAAATTAAAATTGGCGTTCTTTTTTGTGGTCGGTGCTGAGCAGGTTCCTCTGAGAAAGATTAGAGAAATCACTTTGTACCGAGCAGATGTTTTTTTCCCCCCTTTTTTTTTCTTTTTTTTTCCTGGGCCGCTTCTGTGCGCTCTGGCGTCGGGGGCAGAGCTGGAGAGGCTCGGTCACCCGGAGCCAAGGGATGGAGAGAGAAATAACAACTAGAAGGTCAGAAAAACTATCGATTAAATCATTTTCACAGGAGGAAAAAAAATCATTTCACCACCTTAAATTTCCCAATCTTTTAACCTCTACCAGTTTTCTGACTCGCAGGTTGATGTCAAGACTAAAATAAACAAGGAAAAACGTCCCTGTAATAAAAATCAGGATGAACACGGTGTCTGTGGTTTAACCCTCCACTCCATCCCTGCAGGCAGCCTCCCGTCCCCGATTAAAGCAGGGAAATAGGTTGTGACAGCAGACGTCCTCCCCGGCCTTTCTGATACTTTAAAATTAATTCGCTGATTCGTTTCTTCTCTGCTTGGGACCCGTCTGTACGTGCGCGTTTACGCGCTTTAACGTCCCCCCGAGGCGCTTTGTTTTAGTTCAGTATTATAGCGCGTTTATCACGGGACGCTGTGATCTGGAGAATAAAGCGAGGAGCCAAAACGGTGAAGGACGTGCGTGTGTGTGTCTGCGTGTGTGTGTGTCTGTGTGTGTAAATCCTTAAAAATCATTCACAGCACCTGTCACTTGTAAATGGATTTAAACTTATTACAGAAATTATTAAAACATTTTCTGTGTAGTTTTAAATTTTATCCAAACAGAACTGATCACGCGCAAAACTTAACTTCTGTTCCTGAATTTGACAAAAGTTTTGCTGTTAGTTCGTGTTGATATCAGGTTTAAATTCCCTTAAATTCATTACCTCATCTTAAATCAGCGCAGCTTAAGTGGAAAAATACATGATAAAATAAATCATTTCAGGCGATTAATTTAATATTTTAACATTTTTTCTGCATGTTTTTTTTTTTTTTTTTTTTTTTTTAGAATTAAGAGGGAATAAAATGTCAGAAAGAGCCTGTCTTACCTCTGCAGGATCACTCGGGTTTCTTTAAAGGCGCTGCTGAAGCAGAAGGAGTGAAAAACATTTGGAGTCACTTTCCTGTTTTTCAGTGAATAAGAGCGACGCGGTGCGTAAAAAAAAGAGGAAAAAAGCGGCGGTGGCTCGGCGCTGCTGTGCAGCTGAGGATCCTGCAGCTGAATGGATTATCTCCTGAGCTTTGATGTCTCCTGGCCTCACCTCACAGGTGCTGAGCGCCGCTCCGGCCTCTGCGTTACTTCCCTTTTTCCCCCCCTCGCGCCGCCGTCGCCGCCGTCGTCCAAAAAACTGCACCTGAGGGAGCCCCCAGGTCTCCGCGTGCAGCGCCGAGGCTCCTTACAAAACACTGTGTTTTATGCATCATCGTTTTAATAAGCACCGACAACATCCCCGCAGATCCCCGCTTCCAATCCTGCCGGCTGAAGGGACAAAACTTTTCCCCCTCCTCTCCTCGCCGCCTAATCCCAGGCTTTACCAGCTCAGCATTAAGAAAATTCAACTGCAATTTGGGATTAGACAAAATACTCTTATTACTAAAGGTTGGTGCAACTTGATAACTTGATACTTGTTCAGGGGTTTATCTCGGGGTCTTACTCACATCGAGAGAGGAGGAGAAAAAAACAAGAAATGTAGAGGAAATGTCAGAATAACCCGAGTCTTTTGTGTTGTGAGGGCCATATTTGTTGAATGGCCTTTTTGCATAATTTAACGGAGCCTGTGTGTGTTTGTGTGTGTGTGCAGAGGAGAGGAGGGGTGATGGTATTTCGGTCAGACCCTCCACGGGCCCTCTGACTGCTCAGACGTCTGATGTGGTGGAAATAAAAAGGTGCGTAAAAGTGTTTGACCTCCAGTCAGCAGCCAGGCAACACACACCCAGATCAATTAACCCCCCCCCCAAAAAAGCGCCTGTTCTCCTCCTACACCTCCTCTCTTCGTGTTATCGCTACGCTCATACATTTGACCACAGTCGCCATCACTATTAGATTGATTTTTATTTTTTTACCGCTGTGTGCGTAAAAACGCGGATGTGCTTCATTCCTGTCAATACAAAAGTGCGTTTATTCGTTATGGTGCGTTCAGGTACCCTAATCCTCCACAGTGTCTCTGCCTGCAATAAGCAGCATCACTGCAGGCCTCCACTCACAACCTCCAACATTACTACTGATGTCTAAGTTTCTCTGTCAAAGTGCTCTCCTCCATGACTTTTAAGTCCCATCTGCCTCCGCTTTGATACCCCTCCTCCTCCTGTCTCTCTCACACACACTATTTTCATCCCTGCAGTCTCTCTCTCTCTCTCTCTCTCTCTCTCTCTCTCTCTCTCTCTGTGAACATTAGCTCGCTTTCAGCTCAGGCCTCATTTACAGAAGTTGGTGTTTTTGCCGAGCCGAGCCGAGCCACGCTGCATCTCGACGACCCTCCACTGACACACAGGCCGCAAAAGAAAAAAAAAAACCCTGTTTGTTTTGTGCGTGATTTGTTTAAAAACACATTAAAAACATGAACAGAAAAGTGCGGAATTTGATTCAGTGAACGCAGCTTTTGGAGCTGATTTTTCTTCTTCTGTGGATTTTTCCTCTTTTTCTTTTTCTTCTTCTTTTTTCCTCCGCAGTGAGTTGGAGGTCTATCCCTATTAAACTTTACGTCAACCATCCTCAAATGTAATTCTAAATGGGGATTAGACCTCATTAATATTCATGAGACTGCTCTGTGTGTGTGTGTGTGTGTGTGTGTGTGTGTGTGTGTGTGTGTTGTGTAGGGAGAGAGAGGAGTAGTTATATCACAATAAAAATCAAAATGGATAAATTTAACTTCTTTCCTCCTTTTTTTTTAATTTCTCACCTTCACTTTCTGAGTGAGAACTATCACAGAGGAATTCACACATTCAACAACAATCAGCCTGAAAATAAAAAAAAAAAGCCTGTGAGGCCTTTCAGGAAATCTGTTTTCTGTTGCTGAGAAACTAACATGCAGCTTTCTGTCAAACCAAACAACATTAAACTAAAAAGAACATTTTCCCCCTTGATTTTGTACAAATTCTGTCTTTTGAAACACTGAATCGTGATTTTTATTGATGCAGCCACTGATTTTTGTGGTTCTGAGAAAGTATGACAACACTTGAAGGCGTCGTGCAGTTCAGAGAAGCAGGGGAACTGATAGATTTCAGCAGAAAATAAGTTTTAGATAGAGGAAGACTCGCAGACAGTTCTGTTGTTGCTCGCTCCACTGATGCCACCAGTTCCTCCTCCTCTTCTTCTTCTTGTGAGCTGCAAATAATAAAACACAAAACTCTGCCTATGAAAATTTTATTTCTTCTTTTTTTACGCACTTTGGCGCAAAGCAGAGCGCAAACCCCGCAGTGAGCTGGAGCGCTTTCTCCCGCAGGCCTGTGAAACATTTCCGTCTTTTTCCAGGACCTCTCTGTGGTTCGTCTGGTCTCGGGACCGGGACCGGGACCAAGAGGGGGGGGGGACGGGGGGGGGGGGGGGGGGGGGGGGGGGGGGGGGGGGGGGGTGAGTGGGAGTGGGAGTGGGAGTGCGGGGCCCACCTCCCCCGCCCCCTCCACCCCAGCTGCCTCCGAGCCGCCCATAGGCCGCCCGCGCCGTCCGTCAGCTCGGCGACGCGCGCCGATTGGCTGCGGGAGGCGGATCCGCAGGTGTCCTCCGCTCATAGAGGCGCGGGGCGGAGAGAAGGTGATCAATCTCCATCCGTCTCCATTAGAAATCACCTTAACACTCTGACAGACAACGACAAGCCCCCTTGAAAGCAAATGAGTTTGATTTATTTGGCTGGTAAAAACACCCGGAACCGCACCGAGGACGCGGCGACGCCCGTGTGCCGATAACCTGCCGACTGCGCGTCTCTCTCTTCCCCCCGTGATGCCGCTCGGTTTGCACGCTGTTGTTTGTTTTTGAACAAGTCTGCTGCCGCTGCTGCTGCTCGAGTTTTGTGCCCCGCAGACTTCCTACTGCTGGATACTTTTACTGCTGCTCCTCTCGTGTGGCCCGAGCTGCTTCGGGGAGAAGGAGAAGGAGAGAAAAACAAGGTAAAAATGTTTCTTTACTCTGCTCTTCTCTTTCGCTCTTTTAAAGTAGATTCTCTTGTCCTGTGCGCAACAAAAAAACTATCGCGAAGTAGCTGAAGTCAGAGCGGCAGAGCAGCCACTTTCTCCCCCTCATACATTTTAAAGGACAAAGTCTTTTTGTGTTAAATTGTGCCATGTGGTGTGCATGATTTCAATTTACACCGCTGCACGATTGTGGGATTTTTTTTTAAAAGTGGAGATATCAATTAATTCGCAGCGTGGAGGAGTCCAGCTTCAACTGGATAAATTGAGTCAACTTCCTCCAGAGTAGATAATTTTCATATTTCTATTCCAGTTCATTCCTGTGAGTTTTTTTTTCTTTATTTAAGAGCAATTGGCCATTAAAACGTTTGAGCCACTTAGTAGATAATTGGAGAGGCGTGTTTTGGTTTTTGTTAATTTATTTTGCTGATAAGAGCTCTTCTGAAACGCTCTCTCCCCGGAGGTCTAATCTAAATTCTAATTGAGTTCATTTGCACCGAGATCTCGCCCTTTTCACTCACGGCCTGGCAGGGCTGGAAATGCAGTTTCTTTAAAAAAAAAAAAAAAAAAAAAAAAAAAAAGCCGCTGGAATACACGTTTGGTTAGTTAAGGTTTTGGTTTGGTCAGTTAGGAGCTCATTGTTAAAGTAATCTCCCCCCTTCAGAGTCGCTAATTTAATTCACACGCGTTAAACTACAGAGCTGCGTGTTTGTGCTTGAGATAATTCTTCACTGAGGAGTAAAAATCAAACTCTTATCAGTTTACAAAATATTTGATTTTACGCATTCAAAACTCCACTAGGATTATCAGTGTTTTTTGACTGAAAATGCGGATTAGTTTAATGTTTAATGAGTTGTTGAATTTGATTGAGATAAACTTGTTTTTATTTTTCTGCTTCAGAGGAGCTGTGTTGTTTATTTCCCCCCCAGAAATGTAATCTTTGATTCAGTCGTCTTTACCGAGGAAGTCAAACAAAAAGTAGGCGATACAGGCTGATACAGTCTTTGATTAAATATTTAAAAACCACGGAAAGGGATGAAAACCATAGCTGTCCTTCACAGAAAATATAATTTTACCATTAGTCTTTAAATCTAATGAAAATCGAGTAGTGGAGGAATAATTAGACTTTTTTTCAATGAAGTTTGGTTCTTTCCCCCGAGCTTTAAAAAATGAAGGAAAACTGGTGTTAAGATGATGATTTCTTTAAAAATGAAAGTTAATGTAACCCAGAGAGGAGTAAAATTGACTCCTGACGTCTTTCTCTAATTTAAAAACTAATATCAAAGATATGAGTTGAGTGCCAGACAAAATGGTTGATTTTAATGGGTTTTTATTCTGATGTGGATCCAGTTATTTTCAGCCGGAGACTGAGGATCCACAGGACTCTCGTTGTGGTCAAAATACACACGAAGTTTGACGACCCGAAACAAACAGAATGACCGAGTACAGAGAGACTTCAGAAAACCACAGCTGTGATTTTTATAGATTATCAAACCACATCCATAATCCATCTCTCTTTTTTACGTGTGTGTGTGAGAGAGAGAGAGAGCACAGGCCTTGAACCACACACACACACACTTAACTCAGGAGTTTTATTCAGAGGTTTCAAGTTGCATTTATTGCTTTAATTCTTTTAAACACAATTGCAGGAAACCATGTGACAGAACAATTTTACAACAACAAAATTAGATTCAGATTTCTCATTAAAACTCTTACAGCATTTTGCTTGTTGACTTTAAAAGTGTTCAAACGTAGAAAAACACGCTTAAATGTACCGTTTGTTTTTCCTCATTGATTATTGACCTGTACACCCAGATGTATAGGATAGTGCATTACATAACAGAGGTCGATAGATTATTTTGATTCAATTATTAATTATTTTTTGAGAAAAGAGGGTTTTGATCAAAGTTTTTTTTTCTGGTGGGGGAAAAAAGTAAAGTTCAGACAGAGATCTCCATGTTTTACAACATGGTGTAAGCCTGTGTTTGTTTTCATACATAGTCACATTATAGCTCATATATTCTGCAGGTAAGAGATGGTGTGTGTGGTCAGTAACAAATAAAAGTATAAATCAGCATCCAGCATACTCACGGTGACATGCTATGTTTTCAGTACAGCAGTGATTTGTTTACATCTACCTGCATCAGTTTCATCCAGTTTCTCTTCATCTCATTTGGCGGTTTCAGTTTTAAAAGTTGATTGAATTCTGTTTTGTACATGAAAAGCTTTGTACCGTCAGTTTACCTTTTTTTTCCTCTTTTTCCTCCGCTGGGGTTTTGAGTTGAAACGAGGATTTTAGCAGCCGTTTGACCCCGGTTATCCTCCCACCAAAAATCCAATATTCCTGAAGGGATTTAATGTGCATCTCTGGTTTTATCCTTTGGTAATGAACGGCTTTATTTCCTGCTGCCACTAAATAATTACAGTATGGTTTGTTAGAAACCTCAAGACATGGTACAGTTTTCTTTATTTCTGTGCTTTCTTGTATAATGTCCCAGTTTAAAAACGTCGATAAAATGAATGGGAACTGGCTGAGAAGAGAGATTTCCACCGTCGAACCGCCTGTAACAAATTTAAACATGAGACATAATTATCCTGCTCTTTAATAAATATTCCCAGGTATTAGTCCTCACCCTTCCAAAACAAAGACTTCTGCATCTTTGATTTTTATTCTCTCTGAAATGTGTATAATACTTTTTTTTCTCTTCCTCGTTCCGTGCGCATGCAGTGACTTAGATCGGCCCCCTGTCCCGTCAAGCTGCAGCATCGGGGGAAACCGAACCACTGGCCTGAGCTGGGTGGAGCAGTGACCGCCTGTAGCATGATGTCCTACCTCAAACAGCCCCCCTACGGCGTCAACGGCCTGGGGCTCAGCGGCGCTGCCATGGACCTGCTGCACCCCTCAGTGGGCTACCCGGGTAGGAGTCCGGCGCGCGCGTGCACACACACACACAAACGCACACACACTTTTTAAACATTAATGCATGAGGACAGAGGCATCTGAACCCAGTTTGGAGCAGTAAACCAGCTCCAGTCATCATGAAGAAAACGACAAAAAATGTGTTTTTATTATAAAAAATAAAAAAATGATGATGACACGTTAATTAAAAAAAGTGTGTCCTGGGCCCTGGTTTACACTTAACAAAAAGTGTATATCATGTAAAATGAATGAATGGATTTAAACAATTATTATATTATAATTTGGACGCGGTGTGAAAATGTAGGGGTGTGTGTGTGTGTGTGTGTGTGTGTGTGTGTGTGTGGTTATTTAAACTGGGTTTATCCTCCAGTGTCGACACAGTAACATTTTAGGTTTCTTTAAATGCGAACTTTAAATAGACTTTTAGTTAAACACTGGTGCTGTTAAAGAGAGTCTGTGATGTCGTTTATTATTTTCCACCTGTTTAACATTTCACCATATGTGGACCTGAGCACAGGCTGAGCAGAAACATGTCGTTGAAAACCCTCAATGTACACCAGCGTTATTCTGCATTTCCATGAAGTAGCCTAAGTTTTTATTAACAGTGTCGTTTTCTTTCCCCGCAGCGACTCCAAGGAAGCAGCGGCGGGAGCGGACAACCTTTACCCGCTCCCAGCTCGACGTCCTGGAGGCTCTGTTCGCCAAAACCCGGTACCCGGACATCTTCATGCGGGAGGAGGTCGCACTGAAAATCAACCTGCCCGAGTCCAGAGTCCAGGTAAAAACACGAGGCGTTTTTGATTTCCACCTCCGTTTGTTCAGGAGCTATCATAGAGCTCAATGTGTGGACACGTCCCAAAACACACACACACACACACGTCTGACAAGGCCATGGGTTATTTCTGGAAAGATGTTAACTCAAGACGTTACATTATATTATTCATTAACGTTAAACAGGCCACATTGTTATACGCAAACATTTTTTTCTGAAGGCATTTTCCTTGTTTAGTTTTCGCCATTATATGCCTAATAGCTACAAAAACACTTAATATCAGCAACTTAATAAAGCTACTTAAAACTGAAATTCCTTAACTCGCATTAACGTTGTTTGAGCCTGTATTGCGCTCCTTACTTAAATAGCAGGTAAATGTTTTTATTTTAAAAGTGAGTGAGTTATAGCATTGTTATTCAACTGTGTCGAGGCATTTATTATTTTCCTTTCAAAATTGACTGTTAATGACGTAATTTGTGTTAATACGTTAATTAACGTTAACTTTAGCTAGCTAGCTGGCTCTAAATGAGTTTGATGTCTAATATCTTTAACAATTCTGATTAGGTTCAGTATTCTTTGCAGTAGCCTATGATACAAGTACTTTTTTTTTGAAAAGCATTTTCTTGTGTCATTCAAAAGACTGCTCATATAATTAACTTATTAATGTTTGGTTTATATTAACGAAACTGACCGTTGATGACGTCATTTGTGTTTACAAGCTGATGGTTAACTTTAGCTAGCTAATACTTGACAAATCCGATTAGGCTCGATACATATTTAAAGGTATTTAACCATATATTACAAAACTTTCTCATGTAATCTTAAAAAGAGGATCATGTAATTAAAGGATAATATAATTAAAGGAAAATGATGGTAGTTAGATGGGGATAATTTTGGACGGTAGCTCCGTGATCTCAGTGTTTTAAGCCACTTTAAAGAGGATAATAACGAGCATATGGATTGATTTTTGATGGATAATGTTGACATTATGACTGGGATTAAAATTACACAGACAGGTTTGTTAATTAGTGCCAGTAAAGCAACTGTAAAATATTACTACTGTTAAACAGTTGAAGACTAGATGGCTGAGTTAAAGTTTCGTGGTATTTATATAGCTAATTTCTTCTTTTCCCTTTCTTTCACTTCTCTGGTTAATTATAGCACTCAGAGGGCATCCATACAGGCCAAATAGATATAAACACAACGTTTCAGATAGTATATTCAAAAATCTTGTTTTTTTATCTGAAATCATGTGATTATTTCATCATTATTTGATGCAACCAAACTGAAGGCTGTGTAATTTGATCTGAAATATGGGATCTATAATAAAGAGGCCAGGACTATCCCTGCAAATACTCCACAAACAACTCACTGGTGTACTACAATGTTGAACAAATACTACTCTTGAAAGGCATTAGGGGAAAACCAAGGCAAGCCTCTCTCTCTCACAATTTGAGTTATTCTCAGAATGTGTGTGTGAAACAAAATGCTCTACATGATCCTACCCTCTTGGTGCTCTAGAGTTACCCTACTGTGTGGTGAAACCCAATAGCCTGTTATCTTAGAGCCGTCTACCAGGTATGAAATTAGACCCCTGGCTGGTCCGAGCCAAGGGGCCGTGGTGGAAATGAACCTTGATGGCTAATAACCCCCAATTTTCTTCCATAATGTACTCCCAGCATGGCCTGGGAGTATATTTTTTTCATGAAATGCTGAGGTTGTTTGTGTGAATGGTTGCTAACTCCTGGCTGGTGTTCCTGGTTGTAGGTGTGGTTCAAGAACCGGAGGGCCAAGTGTCGCCAGCAGCAGCAGAGCGGCAGCAGTGCCAAAGCCAGGCCGCCCAAGAAGAAGTCTTCTCCAGCCCGGGAGAGCACTGGATCCGAGAGCAGCGGCCAGTTCACACCTCCTGCTGTCTCCAGCACCGGCTCGTCCTCCTCTTCCTCCTCCTCCACCAATCACACAGGCCCAACAGCGCTCAGCAGCACCTCTACCTCCATCAGCACCGTCTCCTCCATCTGGAGCCCAGCTATCTCCCCGGGAAACGCTCCCGCTCCTGCCGTGGCCCCACTCCCCGAGCCCGGACCCCCATCCAACGCGTCCTGTATGCAGCGTTCAATGTCAGGCTCTGCCGCCGCCGCCACCTCCTACCCCATGTCCTACAACCAGACGCCGGGCTACGGCCAGGGCTACCCTGCCCCCTCCAGCTCTTACTTCAGCGGCGTGGACTGCGGATCCTACCTGGCCCCCATGCACTCCCACCACCACCCCCACCAGCTCAGCCCCATGACAGCCTCCTCCATGTCTGGCCACCCGCACCACCACATCAGCCAGTCATCAGGCCACCACCACCATCACCACCATCACCAGGCCTACGGCGGCTCTGGCCTGGCCTTCAACTCCTCCGACTGCCTGGATTACAAAGAGCAGACTGCAGCCTCCTCGTGGAAGCTCAACTTTAACACCACAGACTGCTTGGACTACAAAGACCAGGCCTCCTGGAGGTTCCAAGTCTTGTGATCAGGCTTTTCTTCCCTCCCTGCTCGTCTGCTCCCTCTTCTTTTTATTTTCCAGATTAGCTTATTGCTTGTTTTTAAAGACAAAAAGAGTTTATGAACCATAAGATAACAAGATAGCAGCAGGAATGCTCAGCAATTGGACTTTGTTTTTTTTCCTCCCTCTTGTCCTCTGCGTCTTTTAAAAAATAAAAAAAAATAAAAAAAGAAAGAAGAGAAGCAGTCTCTCGAGTCCTGTGAAGAGAAAACATCAGGAACAGTTTCCTGACAACGAAGAATGGGTTTTTAAGACGCCCCCTCTTGGATGACCTTAACAAAACCAAACTGTTTTTCAAAACAACAACAAAAAAAAGTCATTTCGACCAAACTCCTTTTACCACCAGCTCTCTGGCTCTCTGGATGGGAGGAATATTTTCCCCTCTGGTGCACCAACAGGAACTGCCTGCAGTGCCCCTCTTTACCTCCAACCCAATCAAATCCTGTATAGTTTTTATTTCTGAAATTTGTTATTTTAGGATGACAGAGATTTTTAGTCAGCTGCGTTGAGGAGCTGAAATATGTAAATATGTATTTGGGTCAGTTACAGTGACCATGTTTAGTTGGTGTTTTTTCGAATTTGAAATTGTTTATTACCACTTTGGGAGAAAAAAAAGAAAAAAAACATATGTAAATCTTTCCAAATATTCCAAAGAGAACAAATTGGCCATGAAGTTCAGCTTTTATATACATTGTTTTACTCAGAAAAGAATACGTTTTGGCAATTTGAAATGTCTTGGGAAAACTCTAAATCTAAAAATATAGATGCAGAACTATTCTGGGCATTTGTCCAGGTTACATTTTGTTTTCTGGATATTATTATTATTATAATTATAATTATTATTATTATTCTAGCCTCTACATTTTCAAACCAGACCTCCTCTCTTGGGCATTGTCGTGATTATTGGACATGTTTGAACCGCAGCACTTGGCTTGATATTGGAGTCAAAGCATTTTTTTTATTATTTTTTGGAGAGGAAAAATGGATTTATAGCTCCAACATGACAGTGAGATGTTGAATGTATCTTTAAGGCGACCACCCTTACATACATGTTCATCCAATAAAGATCCGTTAAGTCATATTTATTTTTCTACAGTGGATTCTGTCTCAGCTTGATTCCCAACAGGGAGTCGAGTTTTTCTTTTTTTAGATGCATGTACACCAGCAAATTACAGAACTCAAGATTCCTGTTTTCTCTCATTTGAACTAGTCACACTTTATTTAAAAGCTTGTTGATTTTGTTTTTTTCCTCCTAATTATAACGGGGTAAATGCAAATTAGTCCATAATTAATACAAGCCGTGAACGCGTGTAGGCCCGCATTTCCATTTTAGAGAGCAACCAGTTTAATCCTCTCTGTCTTAAATTGAAACACTAACATCTCTCCTTGCTTTAGGGAGACCAAGTGTCTTTTTAAACTGTGGCGTTAAAAAGCCCTAAATATTGAGCCGGGAGACATTTGATCGAGGCGTAATTGAATGCAGCGCTGTAATGGCGTGATAATTACTCCTGCGCCCTGAGTTGGTTTCTCCAAAATAACCTGCAGGAATTTCACTGCCTGTGATGCGGTAATTACGTAGGTGGGGCCAGGTTAGGGGGTCAGATGTAAGTGTGTGTGTGTGTAACACGTTCATGCTCGCAGGCATAAACGGGTTATAAAAGGGGGGGTGGAGGGGATGGTGGTGGTGTTGGTGGTGGGGTAAAAAAATTATATATATATATATATATTGCGTCAGTTCTCTGGCAAGGTTGTTTTGGAGGAGCATGTTTTATAACCAATGAAGGCCGCACTGAGAGCAGAGGAGGCAATAAAAAAGCAAAACAGATTTCATGCAAATTAATTGCCCCCAATTAAAAAAACACCGTCCTTGTGCAAAGAAATTACCCCCCACCAAAAAAAAGAAAAAAAAAGAGCAGGGGCAGGTTGTGTGCACCCTCCTGTTTTAATTAAGACAAACGCTATGTTTTTCCAAATCATTTCGAGTAAGAAAACAGCAACCGGACTGAATCCGGTTTTTGAAAGTTTGTCTTGTAGTTTTAGTGTCTTATTTAATGCCCGGCCTCTCTCATATTTGTTCTAATTAGGGCTGAAACTGACAAATATTTTAGTTGAATGTTTATCTGCTGATTATTTGCTCGATCAATTGATTAGTTTTGTCCAGAGAGTCAGAAAATAGTGAAAAATGCTCATATCAGTGTTTCCTGAGCCCAATGATTTATCTTCATATGATCTGCTTTCAAAGAGAATTCATTTAAAACAAAGAAGTCATCTGCACATTTCAGATCAGACATTTTTGGAATATTTGCTTGAAAAGTGAAATCAATTAATTGATTATCAAAACAGTTGCTAATTATTCTTCTGATCCTTTCAGCTCTAAGTGTAAATTTTGTTATATAATAACAAGGGTCTCGGGATGATTAACAAGTTAGAAAGGAAGAAACAAACATTCTGCTTTTTTGCTCATTTAATATTAGTCTAACTTCTTCAGGCCTCTAAACATATTCAGATTGAACTGTCTGTGAAGGTTAAAAAACATGCTCTTTGCTTGAAATGCTCGCTGCTCGTGAAGAAATATGGAGAGATTTGAGGAGGGGTCGCAGGTTTCTTTTGTTTTTAAGTGTTAACCGGACAAAACATTTGGGAAAGGCTGCACTGTGGCGTCAGAAGTCGATCGATAAGATCTGAAAGCGAGGGAGAAAACGGTGCTACACGAAAGTAATTCCTCTTTTCCCAGTGATATAATTTCACATCCTCGAGCCTCTAGACAAATCAAATGAAAGAATCTGAAAGGTCTCTCTTCAAGGGGCCAAAAGATAAAAAATGTTTGGAACCACTGTCCTAAATCCCATCCCAGAAAGCCATCGATAATCTCTCCTATCAACCTGATCAGATTATCAACCTGATCGATACATACTGTAGGCCTCTCTGCCTGTTCAGTGTTTCAGCTGCAGTCAGGCCGTGTGTTGTCTGCCTCTCTCTCTCTCCCTCTTTATGTAAATGAAGCTCGCAGCAGCTGAATAAATATCTGACGACCAGGACATTAAAACATGTTTGCGCCAAGACGCGCAAACAGCGCAGCGAGTGTCCACCGACAGCGGCGGATTTGTTCGGATTTGCATCAAACAAACATTTGCTGCAACCAAATCTTGTGGGATTGTTTAAGGAGTTTGAGAGAGCCCACAGGTCCCACATGAGACAGCTGCTCACCTTCAAACACCGACAGAAATGAGAAGGGAAAAAAAGAGCGGCGTAAGCGTTTCTGACAAAAGAGGAGAGATCCTTTATTTAATGTTTCCTCTGAGCCAACGCACGACACGTTTCTCTGCAGCCTTCAGGACACGAGTTTATTCACTTAACAGCAGAAAATATAAATTAGAGAGAGAACAAAAAGCAACTCAGATTTTCACCCTGACGAATTTCCTGCTTTAGAAGGTTTGGAGTATGAGAAAGGCCGAAAAAACAGGGATGAAAAACATTATGGCCTCCACATCAACGAAACTAAAAATACTTGACCCTGCAGACTGTGTTAGTGGCTCTAATGTGAAAGATTTGGTTGATTGACGTGAAAAATTAAACTACAGGTAAAACAAGGAAAAGCTCAGTGTCCTGATACAAAGACAAACTGCTCAGTCTTTACTGCCTGATGGACTTATATTCAACATGCATAGCAGTTCACTCTCACTGCAGTTTCCTGCAGCTGTTAAGAAAGCAAACATTTTCTTGCAGTGTATTTGTCATCAAACATGTTCTTGAAAAATGTCCCTGTCTAATATCTGAAGATTTTTTTTCCGTGTCTACAAGTCAAAAGAGTTTATTCATTCTAATTTATTATCTTGCTGCTTCAGCTGTTGGTAGTTTTATTATGGGATTCAGTAAAATTTAAATGAAAATAGATTCAAAAACAAAATCTTAAATTCACATCAGTGTTAAGAATTACATGTTTAGAAGAGGAAAAAACAACATGAAAACTAATTTAATTAATCAATTCAGTGTTTTCTTTACATAACACTTTCTGTTTTTTGTTTATTTTGGTGATTTATGCCAAACATTAGCTATAAGATTAATATAGTTAGGGTTACTGTGCAAGACTATCAAACAAACACATAATACTTCTAATTTACTTCTACCAGAAGCAGCTTTAAAATGACTCTAACTGTATAAATTCCCACCTCAAACCAATGAGATATCTCACTCTTCCAACCTTTAAATGATCTCTGGCAGATGAACCAATTTGAACATACTGTACAAACATAATAAATAAACTGTCTGTCAAAGTGGAAATGATTATAGAATAAGGACAGATGTAATGAATGCAGCTTAAGCACAACTGACTGAAGACTCAGGAGGTTTTGTTTTTCTCATCTGATCAACGGCAGAAAAACAAAACACGTTAAAGCCAAATTGTCTCCATCATAGCCTCATCTGAACTGCAGTGACAGGCTGTGGCCTCATGAATGAGGGAGGAGCGAGAACCAGAAATCCTTCTTTAACCTGGGAAATGTTTTCGGAGACATTAAGTTGACAATGTTGTCTAGTCAAATAGTTCGTCTCCACACCTTTGTTTGTGATCACAGTGTTTTGAGGACATTTTAGATCAACAACAGGGTTCATCCAGCATGGATTTTTGAGGTCACTGTATAT
This sequence comes from Lates japonicus, assembly GCA_033238685.1. Taxonomy (NCBI): domain Eukaryota; kingdom Metazoa; phylum Chordata; class Actinopteri; family Centropomidae; genus Lates; species Lates japonicus. The sequence goes on along the minus strand of BRZM01000255.1, from coordinate 1,008,747 downwards.
TTTTTAAGCAAATTGACTCATAACAAATATAGAAAATCTTCAAATGTGACAGTTCTCCTACCAGAAACTACATAGAATTAGTGATTTCACCAAAAATGTTATTATAGCAAGGCTGGAAAACTCTCTTAAACGTTGACAGGGATGTTTAAAGCATTAAAAAATAGATTGAAAAATTAAACAACTAACTATGAAATCCATGTTGTCACAGGATTTCCCAGCTGTTTTCCTGCAGCTGCATTCAGGGAAAAGTCCATCACAGCTGACTGATAACTGATATTTAATTTCAACCAGTTTAACCCTTGTGTGAACGAATGTGTGTTTGTGTGATCAGTGTTGGCTTAACCTGAGCTCAGGGTCTGACGCCATCATACTCAATTCAATGGGACGATCGATTGCACCACGTCGCCTGTTGTCGACCGTTGACCTTTTGGCCTCTCACCTGCTCCAGTGAAGGTGTGTGAATGTGGACGGACTGCGTGGAAACTGTTGACATTTTGTTCACACTTGTCCAGGAAATGAACTGGAACCGTACTGGACTGTCTTTGCATGAGTGGTTGCGATTTGTATCTAGGATAGAGAAACGAAGACAGACAGATAAGATAGATAAAAAAAACAGTGTGAGACAGAAACCGGACTGATCCTCCAGTATTTGGTTTGTCAGACCTTGCAGGCCTCGATAAGTCAAAGTGTGTGTGAGAGAAAATGATTCGAAGGACCAGGAGATGCACTGATAGCAGCCTGCATGCTGGGACTGTTTTTTTGTCTTCCATTTCCATGCAGGAAAGGAAAAAAAACAGACACTTGTCTTTCATTGGCTGTTGACTGTCGCCAGACCTTGGCATCCTGGTGTGTTCATAGGCCGGTATGAGGAGTGAGAGGTGATACAGAGGAGGATTATATTTACCTGGGAGGTTACTCTGGGGTCAACCGTACACCAACGTGGGTGTAGTCCGGGCCACCGTCTCCGGTTTCTCTGCTTTGTGAGGAAGGGCCTTCGTTTTTTTCTTTTTATTCTTGCATCTTGTTTTGTTTAATATCAAGTCCGGGCACATGAAACTAGTAGCTGCAGCTTTGTAATTTTTTCCTGCTGTGACGTACACAGGTTTGCCTCGAAAACCAGTAAAGTCCCAACCAACAACAACCTCTTGAACCAGTCATCCAAACTCAAAGAAGGCAAGGCGTTGACGTTGGTTTCTGTGAAGGGGATTTCACAGTTGAGTCCAGGCGGCCAGCACAGTCGAGCTGGTGGAGTGCGAGCAGCTTAGTCACCCCTATGACACGAGGAACGGGGAGCATTCATGAAATTCCTCATGGGTTTGGATACTGTAGGTTTAGTTGAGTAGAGGACACAGCCAGGACGACACACCGTCTCTCTGTGGCGTCGCATTCCTTCCGTTCATTTATATTGGTGACGCTCACAGTTCTGATTAGGTATTTCCACACAGTTATTAGCTATTATTATTAGCTTCAACAGTTAATTAATCACCAGCTTTTTGATCATTGATTAATCGTTTCAGTCATTTTTCAAGCAAAAATGCCTTGGTACATTTGCTGGTTTCAGGGTCTAGATTTTGCTGCGTGTTAGCAAATACTAATTGGCACTAAACACAGAGTACAGCTGAGGCTGATGGGAATGTCATTACATTTGCAGGTATTTGGTCATAAAAGTATTGGACAAATGAAAAATTTGACCTAATGATGGCGCTAGATGCAAAGTCAGATGATCACCAAAGTTAGTACCATGCATCGTTTGTGGTTCATGATTATCAGCACGAAATTTCATAGCAATCCATCCAGTAGCTGTTGAGATATTTTAGTCTGTACCACAGTACTGGACCAACACACTGACACAGCCATCCCACCAGACTAGTTGAAAATAATAAAAACAGCAGAGCACTGAGAGGTTTATCTAATGTTATGCTAATTATGTTAATCACTAACATTACCTGCCTAAGTGCTCACTAACCACAGCCATCTGCTTTGAAACACTGACATGGACAAAAGTTTCTATATGAGGTGATCAGTTGGCCAAACTCCTCAAAAATTCAACAGAGTTCTTTAACAGCATAATATCAGTAAATGATCTGACAGCTTTTCTACAGCATAGAAAACTGCTCTGAGGTCAGTGGAGCAGTCAAACGCTTTGTTCGGATCGGACTGGACTGGTGAGAGCAGCTCAGTACAGACTTCGCCTCTTTCTGTTTTACAAGACAGAATGACTCCCTTCATATTTAACTTTAGATGACCACTGCATTTTTTTCTTTCTGTCTTCCTGATGACCTCCTCACTTCCCGGTTTCCTTCCTTGTGAATTAGTTGCGCCGGGGTAAGGAGGGATGGAGTGGAAAGGTATTTGAAGAGGGCTCGTATTATCTCATCTGGAAAAGATGCAGCAGCTCCTCGTCCCAAGTCACAACTTGTCTTTTTCCTGCAGCCCTCCAGACCTGGGAAAGCTTAATGGAGACTTGTTGGCCCGCAGGCTTTAGTGTTTCCCACCGACAACGCTGTCTCCGTGTGTCAACAGATTGCTGCCTGACACGTTGGCCACATTTCCTTTTTCATTTAGTTTGTTCTTCAGTGACAAATTTCTCTCCGTATGGAGCAGCAATGATGGCAGCACCTGTCTGCTGAAAAGTTGACTGATGTGTAACATTTAAGAGAGCATGCAGTGTTGTTATTGTACAAAATCCAAACCCTACTTGTGACCTTTAACCTTTAAAACACACAGAGGCAATCACAGCAGTCATTGTCTGTAGGGAAAAGGAAATAACACTTTCCCCTAAAAAAAGGAAGCTGATTTGTAAGATTTTGGTGAAGCTAGCTCTACAGAAGATGTGTTAAAGCTGGCTTTACTCCTCCCTGAATGTGCAGTTTGTGTACAAATAACATTAACAACTGAAAACTGATGTATTTCCCTATAAAATAAAAAAAAACCTTTTCCTAAACCTTATTAAAACCCAATATGTAGAAAAGCATTGAAGTGGGATCTCTTACCTTAACTGGACTTGCACATTTGATGAAGGGGACAAACATAGAGATGACTACAGAGCATTGTTAATACAACAAAATAAGGAAATATTTCATGTTCTTTTATGTCATATGGACTATGCAGGAACAAATATCTTTCTTTTGCTTGCCAAAAAATCATTTAAAGGTGGAAATGTTCAGTGTGTTATTCTACGTCACAATATTACTTATCCATGAGGTTAATTACACTCACGAGAGGATAAATTCCCTGTTACACCTGGGAATATTCTGAGGATATCTGAGCGTAGTCCTGTGTAAAAACTACACCAGTTATTGATACAGAGCAGATGAAAATCCATGGCATTTAAACGTGAGGTTTCTGAGACTCTGAGAAAACTCCATGAAACCAATAATATGTCTTCATAAGTGGAGCTATAATTGCTGACAGATACTCTACATTAATCAACACTTGAAATGTTAAATACAGTGTCTTAAAGTAGAGTCTTACCAGGTTAGGGATGTTTGACCAAAAGTTAAACACAAATATAACATTCATCTTAACTTCTATCTGTCCTTGTGCTTGGATGTTAATCTGAGGCAAAAACAGGTTGTTTTAATCATAGCGTATCAAAATATAATGCTTTTTGTCTTAGAGGCTGAACACAGACATTCAGTGCAGATATATTGCACTGTTATTAAGCAGTTTTCCTGATGAAACAATTGTAGTTTGATCCGTATGTAAAGTACATCTCATTCACGGACCTGAAAACCGATAACGAAGAGAAACTTAACCATATTCTGTAATTTTTCCTGGGAATTAGGTTCCTCTAATTACTCTCAGTTGTAAGTAATTTTGTCTCTTTGCTGTCTTTAATGGTCCTGACATTTTTGTCTGCAATGTTTTAGGGATCTGACTTGTGGAGATGAGTGAAACAAACCTATAAAACATACAACTGGCCCCTGAGGGGAAACATTATCAGTCCAATCACAGATCCACCATCATTAGATGTGATAAGGCCTCTGCAGAAACACTGCACAGCTGTTGCACAGAGGAGGAAAAAAAACCCAGATAACCTGGATAATAGCAAGTGCTGGAGGCTTGATTCATTTCCAAATGTTAACAAGGCCATTTCACAGCTCCAGCACGCTGCACAGTATGTTAATACCACTAATAAGCCTATCTCTGCGAGTCATCTCGGATGGCAAAGATTTGAGCACGAGGCGCTGTTTTACAATAGAGCTGCTGGCCACATTTTAAATGAAGCATAAGTATTTATGATTTCACAAAGCTGACATAATTGCTTAAAGGGTAACTGAGGAGAGCATTTGGTCTCGTACTTTGTTTTCTGTATTATGAAACAGGAGATTTCACTGTTTGCATGTCAAAAAAGGCTACTGTGTAGGCCATCAGAGATGGGAAGAACTCATGCTCGCCTGTTAAGCAATTTTGCAGCTTTTATTCAAGCTGTCAAGTCAAACAATCAGGAGATAATGCAGCCTTGGTTTGTAAATTATGAACGTGTCAAGAGATGCACTAAAGGCAACGACAGATGCCACTTATCTCCAGCAGCCTCTGCAGTGTGACTGTATCATCAGAAGGGAAATATAACATTTTGATGTTTACATAAGAGAAGTATTAGTATCAGTCAGAAATGTAATTCCTTTCACCCATCCCTCTCGCAGGGGATTGACTCCCCACAAAACATACAATGATTTTTTTAAAGCTAACAAAACAAAAAAAAAAAAAGAAGAAGCAGAAAGCATCCTCGATGATCTTCTGTCCATTTCCAACATCGCTTCTTGTATATTTTTTGGTGGAAATCCTCTTAGAATGCAAAGTAAATAGATTACGATACAGTGAGGGATTAGGGCTCGCGCGGCGCTGTCAGATTAGTCGGTGAGCGCAGCGCGTCGACAGCTCTGACACGGCTATGGCTGCTGTTCAGGAAAGGGGCTCCGCGCGATGCTTTAAAGTCGCTGGTTGGCTTCTATTCATGAATAAAACTGTGGCCCGTAATCTCGGCCAACACACACACACGCACACACACAAACATGCACACACACACACATCTACACAGCACACACACACACACAGGAAGCCTGAAACATTCAATATCAGTGGTGATGGAAGTATAATAGAAGTCTTTATTTTTTCAGGCTGATTAATGACAAGGTTTTAAACATTTTCTGTCATGTTTTTAAAGGCAGAGCCTGTTATAACTATTTTCTTTTTTAAGATTCATGTGGTTTGAACTACTAAGACAGAAAAATAACCTCAATTCACAGCTGTGGAGCTGTTCAGTGTTTGACAGGGCTGAAATTTTACAGATATAATAACAAGTCTAAAATAAAGGCTTCTGGTTTGTAAGCATGTTTTTCAGTCTACTTCTACCAAAGCTGATGACAATACAAAACTCATTATAACACTCATGTATTATTTTACTTTTATCAGACATTTATACAGTCATCTGTGTGTGTGTGTGTGCGTGTGTGTGTGTGTGTGCGTGCATAAGTTCGAGATCCCCATTTTGGGTAAGTAACTACTCGGCATATAAAATATTGACAAAGAGCCTGTTATTTATGAGATGTTGTGGCATTCTCAGATTTCCCAGTGGAGTTAATGTAGTACCTCTTATTGTCTCAGTTTGTTTTCAAACCATTCCTAAATGGACTACATGAAGCATGTCAGTGTCGTCTTCTTCCTGAGAAACAAGAATAATGAATTTTTGATGTTTTACAAACCTGAACGGTGTACGGTGAAATTCAAGCACAGGACTCTAGTCTTCTTTGACCTGGATTTTTTATTGATTACTTTGCTTTTAAATTTAAGTGCCCTCAGGGGCTTGATAATGATCTAATTTTTCTTTCAGTAACACTGCTTCTCTTTTATAGACTCACCTTGCACTTGGTACATTATTAACACGGAAAAACAACTAATAATTCAGCCTCGTAGTTAAAGGTGGTGTTGTGCTAGACCATATTGTACGATCAAGCGTTTCTAGTGTTTTGTCCTCACATTTATATATGAGGAGGGCAGAATATTAGAAACACCTCTGAACCTCAATACAACATCATCACTAACTATGACCGCAATCAATAAAATATATAATTGAATTTAAAACATCCATGTGGGTATCATAAAAGTTGACTTGGACTGTACAGGTCTAATAAAAGTATTGACGGGTGAAAATAAGTCAAATTATGAATATTTGACAATTACTGTACATTAATCACCACTTGAAATTGTCCTTGAATTTGCTTATAACTACATTATAGTGTGTTATAAACCTCTCATTACATGTTTATATTGTGCTTTTCTAATGCTTTTCTCAGATGAGGAACCACTGTACTATAGTATACTGCTATGAATACCTACTGACTATGAACACAAAATGACTCTAGAACTTTCATCTGATCCAAAGGGAGATACAATTACAGCCTTATAATTCACAATAATAGAAATGAAAAGCCAAAAAATCAATTTTCAGTCAATCAACTTACACACTGACATAATAAATCTCTGTCACCTTCTGCTTCCTGCAAGAACAAAGTAAACGACAGAAGATGTTGGAAGATGTTCAATAAGCAACCGTGACACATTAAACAAGTACAACAACCAAACATTAGAACATGCATAATCACTACGACAGCCCTACAGCACATAACAACTGGTACAGGCGCACACAGCTGAATGCCTGAACAGGTTACATGCTCACTCAGTGGGTCGGACACGTCGCCTTTCTGGGTTTTAACAAATGTAATCGGCCGTTGTCATCATGGCGATCTCTCTCGCTCTGAGCCCTACGTTAATAAGGTTATGATTGACATTAAAACCCCAGCGCCGCCAGATATTTAAAACGCTGATGCAGGGCCCTCAATAGCCTACAATCAGGATTGTATCAAATGACAGGCGATTTGGTGCAGAGACAATTACATGGCAAAAATGGAATTATTAAAATGGAGAGAGCAGGAGGAGAGGGAGGGCGAAGAAGAAGTGATAGCTTTCTTAATGGGTGTTTTTCCTAAACGTGGGTTGATCATCTCAGACATCTGAGACTGAGAAGAGCAAACACTCAGGCTACGTTTAGAGAATAAACAGAATGAACATGGAGGTGTGCAGGGCATAAAAGCATTGGCTTCGGCGAGGCGTGCTGAACAGTATGAGCTGTGATTTAATGTATGGGCTGACTCTCTGCTGCAGCTGCCAGTGAACCAGTGAACAAGCTTATTTACAGAGTAGTTTGGAGACATTAACAACAACATAGAGGTGATTTTTGTTTAAGAAGTTCCAATTTGTTTTCCATCTAGGGCATGTGTGAGGTTAAAAAATTAGGCTGGTGTTTATGTAAAATCTGGTTATTAAACAAATTAATTCCAGCCACAAAGGAGAAAATAGTAGCTTTTTCCACAGCTGTGGTGGCTTCAGTTTTATTATGATGGTTGATAAAAAAAAAAAAGCAGTGGAAAAATTGATTGGTACATAATCTACTTGTACCTGTTTATACCACTGAATAACTCAATTTCATCAAGTCAAATCTCTATATATCTATCTGATACATATAAATATATAAGATATGAAGAAAGTTGTTGTTGATATTGATGTTTCTGATGCATCTAGGGATACATGAACAGACTGTTGTCTTGTTTATGAATTCACTCTAAAGATCGGTGTGATGCAGCCAGTCGTAATCTCAGTGGCTGCCTTTAATTCTTGTGGATTTTCCAGCATTAGATAACTCTTCTCACACAGACACATAAAACACAGAGATACAGTACTTGAAGTATGACTGACAGACAGACCTGTTTGTCTCAGTGTCCTCTAGACACATCTGGGCTCATGGTCGCATATCGCTCTCTGCTTGTAATCTCCTCTGACTGGCTCTTCCATCAGCTACAGAACAAAGAAAACTGGAAGTTTATCTGTTTGCATTTGTTTAAAAGTTAAATGTTAAAAATACATCCATGAAACACAGCACAAGACAATCTCACTTTCGATGGAGTAGCCACATATTGAACTAACTTCTCTCTGATAAACACTCTCAAAACTTGTTTTGTATCATTGTAAGTTTGGGATGTTTGCTGCCTTCAAGATTGTTTATCAAAATAGAAGGTACCCTCAACATTCACTGCTTTTCTACTGTCAGTGGATAATTGGATTATATCAGGCCTCTTTCACTATATACATATAGTGCCTGTATGCACTCAATAGTCATTTCATTATTTACTTTGGTTATTCACAAGGTGGTGCTGAGGTCAGAGATTTCTTTGCAGGTTTTACAAACTGACTCTTGACATAACACATGTTTTATTTCATTAATCAATAGTCCTAACTAACATATTGGAAAATCATTATAAAAGATGTAGCCTTTGTGCTCCTGCTTCGGATCTGGTTCAATCGGCGTACTACCATCGTGCAGCAGATACTGAACCTCTCCTTGCAATTCATTAAAACTAAAATTAAATTGTCAAAATATAAGCGCTTGGCTCCCGTCCTCCCCACTAGCCTCCATTAACTTGGCCTCCACTAAACAAAAATAAAAATAGCCTCCATTCTCTTTACCCCCACTGACAGGGTATGCGTGATGAGCAAGAGAACCTTAATAGCCATCAAGGCGGATGCTGAATTACCTCCCATTCTCTATTTCTCTTACGAATTCGGTTGGGAAATCACGGGAATGACGAGCCCCAAACTGCCATTGTGCTCGCCTCCCTCTCTTTCTCTGCTCTTTTCTCAGCAAGTAAGCAGGGAGGAAACGCCTAGCAGCTATAATACCTCCCCATCTCGGCTAAGCTGTCATTGGCTTCACATGAGAAATATTGAAACTTCATCAGAACCAGATTACAAAAAAAAAAAAGGGGTGGGGGGGTTCAATATAAAAATTGTTCTAAAGGAAGGAAATGCAATAAAAAAGGCAGGGGCTTTTGTCTCTTTCTCTCCGTGGCCATTATCTTTGGGGAGGTTTGAGGATCCTGCTTTCTTAGCACTCTGTCAGTGCAGGGAAGACCTGGGGTAGTCTGACCGGGCTTTTGGCTGCCAAATCGCCCTAACCCTCTTTACAGCTCTTTTTTTCTCTTCTCGTTCCTTTTACTGTTTTTAAAAAGAGCTTAGGCCAGAGCATCTCTCTCTGTCTCTTCCCCCCTCTCTCTCTGGACCCAGCTTGTTTAAATTGGCCGATAGGAAGGGATTTGGGATGGATGGAGGGGGCTTAGAGAAACGCAGAGTGGAGGGGTAGGAGGTGGGGTGCAGAGAGAAGGAGATAATCAGTCAGTACAGTCAAGCAGCCATGAAAAGCTGGGGGATGAAAAGAACAAGGGCGCCTTTTATCTAATGCACACAAATCCACATAAATACTCCAATATGTTGGGTTAGGGGTATGACAAAGATATATCCATCTTCCCACCCATCCTGCAATAATAGAGACATGGATGGCTATATTTGTATGTATCTGTTTGTGTGTGTGTGTGTGTGTGTAACAGAGAGAGAGACAGGCGAGGGACAAGGGGATAACAGTGTGTCTTTAGTCACACTGTTTCAACACATCATTCAAGTAGGCAGTGTACTGAACAAGATACTCTGAAACAGTGAGTTTGGTCTGCACAGGGCTGAACTGTGGTGAGAGAAATGGACTCAGTGGCGTTTTAAATATGGCTCCGGGTTCCCAGCGTTGGGATTGCTGGGCGTAAGACCCGAACTGATGTGGCTTTGACATTTGAAATGTCACTGGGAGTGAAGGCTTTTAGGCTGCAGCTGGGTCATTGTACAGACACTCCACTTATAGATGTGTACAGACAATGGTGAATAAGCCATGGGAGAGGACATGTATGACTGAAAATAAGAAAACTGGAGTCACTCCACACAAAATGAGTCTGGAGACCTTGTTTATAGTGAAAGCGAGAACCTAAATATTGTGTTATTTATCTTATTTATTCTCGAGTGACTACAATCATTATTTTTATTATATAACATAATCAGAGACAATGTGAATATATGTCTTAGTGATGAACCTACAGAGAATTATCACTGATCTGCAGCTCCTTCTGCTCTAAAACCACACTGTCCATCACCTGCTCCGCGCAAACAGTGGATGGACAAATTCAGATGGCTGGTGAACATAGTGGAGCATTTGCTTGGCCCAAGAAATAAGATATTCCCCAAAACAAGCCTAAGCTTAAGACAACAACAACACAGAAACACCTCCAAATGAATGCTAACATTTCTTTGTAACAGCTGAGTGTAAGGAAGCAGCCATTTTGCTAACAAGTTCATCATAACGCTTAAAAGATATGTGAGATATTTGTGTTTCACAACTTGTTCTGCTGCACTACGTATCCATTTTGTGTATCAGTAATAATGAAAAATTAACCTAGACACAGTGCAAGTGTAAACACTCACAGACACACTAGAGCAATGCGTGCAACTCACTATGTAGAAAGTGCCCAAGGACAGCAGTCCCTACTGAACTTTAGTTCCTCGGTATGTCCATCGCAGTGAGATCCCACCACCATTCTGCCTCTCGGAGGATCACTCTGAAACAGGCAAACACAGAGGATGAGCAAGAGCAACAGTTGTCATTTGTCTGAGGATGCCAAATAAAGAAAGGTTGAACTTTAAAACTAATAGCTCCACAAGTTATGATTTGAGGTGTGTCAAGTTACTTTTCCTCTGTTTTCACGTTGACACTGAAGAATCTTTTCTGTTGATCCAGTATTAATAGACACATTAAATCTACTTTGCTTGCAGTTATAGTGTTAAGATATTTCAGTTATCTATTGTATGTTTCTAAATCTTGTAATTATCATCTCTGTACTCGTTTGTGTAGCGGCGTTTGTAAGTGAGTATGTGTATGTTGTATGTTTTCTGGCCAAACATGTTTCCTTTCAGTAAAGTTTCTGAATTGATACGAGAGTAAAACATGATGGAGGATGTGTGAACACAGCAACAAACAGAGCCGAGAGGAGAACAGAAACAACGCTGCGTTTCTTCCTTTTGAATGAGCTTTATCGTAGCGACAGAAAAGAGAAAGAGAGAGAGAGGTGGAAGTGGATCTTCAGATAAAATCTCTTGTCTCTTTGCCCATTCAAAAGGCCTACAGTCACATCAACCTTTGTGGGGGGCAAGCAGTCGGGCAACCAACGGCTTCTCCTCTTGTGGCGCTCCTCAAAAGAAAAGGAGATAGAGAGGAAGAAAAGAGGCCTTCCCTCGCACTTGTTGCTTCTCTGCCTCTCCTGATGCCGTATCTATCCAAATCAACACGCGTATTGAACGGCTACAAGCGATTTCCAATGCTGTTATAGGGACCATTTCTAAGCTGAAATGTGTGTTCTCTATTGTGTTCGTAATGACATGTGTGTGGCTGCATAGCGGCGAAATCGGTGTTATGGGGTTTACAATGGATACACATAAATATGAGGAAGAGGTGCATTAAATACGGTGGCTCTGCTTAATCTGATTCAAGTCCAAGACTGAAATGCTGTTAAAAGACATCCACCTTAAGAACCACCACGGTCTGGTATTGAGTCATTTTTAGAAAACAGTGAAAATCATTCAGACAATAACGGGGTATGCTTCTCCAGTGTTTTCTGCTTCTCAGAAATGCAAATCAGGCTTCTTCAACGAATTTACTCAAAGTGAAATGGATAAACCAGGGTGGCGTTGGCCTAGAACAGCTGGCTGGTTTTCTGTCTACCTGTCAGTTAATTTCAGGTGTAAAAAGACTTCCAAATTAAATGGGTGTCGCAACCAGCAGAGTCTGAAGTCCTGAGGACAGAACTAAAAACCACTGATGTTGAGTTAAAGGAAAACTTTGATATTTGGATGCTAAAAATAGGAAGTGGCAGCTGTATTCCTTTAATAACTAGCACGATAAAGTTCACTAGTTAACATGTCATATCCCACTTGCTTCATTCAACAGAGCTACTGAGAGGCTGGTTTACTGTGAAAATGTCAAACTGTGCGAGACATGAGGCATGCATTCCTCGTTCGGTCCATCTTCTGCCACAGATTAAGCGAAGAAGCTCAAGGCGTCCAGAAATCGCATTCTCCCACTCTTCCTGGCAGATAACAAGCCGGGTGGGATATTAAATCACCATCTCCAGCTGGGTTCCTGATCGGTGCATCAGTCACCTCCAACATGCTCCTTCGATGCCGAGAAGCAGCACTTTTCTCAAGTTCCCTGTATATCCTGCATCCATTGATTTTAAGCAGCATAATGCAACTTTGCTGATCAACAAGCGGCCTCCTTGAACACGACTGTAATTAATTCTGTTGGGCTCTGAGGTCTGAGCAGTGGAGCTGGCCAAATGGTGTATTTTCATGGATTTAACGTATTTCTCCGAGGAAGTCTTACTCCCTCACAAGTCGATAGTGCAGAACATGCATTTGGGACGTGAAGTGGAATAACAATGGTACCAATCTCCCCATTACTAGTCAGTGTACCATAAAACTGATTTTTGTAGCTGTTATTTAGGGTAAAATGAGTTGCATAATGTTGCTTTAAATTGAAACTCTACTTGTATACACTTGGCAAATATCTCAGCAAAGGGTGTTATGGGTAATCGTGAGTGCTTAAAGCCTTGCAGAGGAGCCTACCACTTTCTAGCACTTTATTGCAGACCTGTAAGTCAAGCAAGAGGTTTAGTTGCTCAGTTCCTGTTTGGAGGCGTTTTGGGAGCAGACACGAGAAAAAATACATATATAGAAAAACAAGTTAACATAAATGTCTCAAACCAACCTCTGCGCTGCCCCGGCTTTAAGCGGGGATCAGTGTAAAGAGGCTCAACACTCTCGCTTATTTTCATGTAGGGTTACAAAAAGAAAAACATGATACTAGCAATCTTAACCTATATAAGCTAGTGTCTTGACAATGAAATAAACTGAATTGAAATGGTGCATTATCTCACTTAGCTGGCAGAATTTCAAGACTAATTGCAAAACTAAACACACTGCTTGTATAAAACTTGAATAAAGTAAAGTACCCTGGAGGACATTCCTCTCTGTGATTATGGGAAATTCACTTCCTCCAACCTGCTGCATCACTTTCGCACCCACAGAGAGGGAGAAAAATAAACCACTGTCATAAACTGTGTTGGTACAATACAAGCTCATGCTACTTAATATGATTTTATGTGGGTATAAATGCAGGTTTAAAGGAACTACTGTAAATTAGGTGCCAGTTTTTAGGTTACTGTCATTAGTAGGTAATTACACAGCATTTTTAATAAGCTCCAGTGCTGCAAGCAGCTTACAGTGGTGAAATATCTTATTTGTAATAATTTCAGAGTGTGAAACATAATGTATGTTTGAGTTTGTGTGTGCCCATGCGCAGTAAATGTGTGTATTTGCCTTTATAACAAGAAGTTGACCTGATATGGGTCATTCAGTGTTTGTGCAGTAAAATATCCTCACGTGTTGGGTCTCTGAGGTCACTGTAGGGAACACCTGCTTTACATGAACAAAACAAGCTTTTCTGTTTAACAACTGATCACTACAAATGGTTGGTTCATGCAGCACCCAGTTTGACATGCCCCACCCTTCACAGCCACCTCCCGTATCACATACACCCAACTACACACCTCCCCGGTACACATATTTACACAAACACATATACATGTCTCCGAGGGCCATTCCGAATTTGATCACGTGTGTGACTATGGCGGAGAATAAAACAAATTTCTGTCTCGTGTGTGTGTTCAAACATAATATTTGTTGGTGTTTAAAGGTTACTGTAGCTGCATCGTGGGAACTTGTTAAGTCCCTATGTGGAAGGCTTTATATGTTCAAACAGAGGCACTACCCCCGGTTATAAGTTGTAATTAAATCTGAAGGTCACCATCGTGAAGAGACAACCGGTGCAACAGTATCTTTGTAACAACATCTATTCTATGTTTAACCAAATTCAGTGATGAATTCTCTACTGAGTTTAAGGCCGATACGGTTACTTGTGTGATGCACACACTTGCTCTAGAACAAAAATTATCAGAGGAACATGTCATTTTTTTATTTGCTTATCTTGGCACGAAGAGCAATGTATAGCCTCTAGGTTTGTTTAAAAGTAGTCAGTGTGAAAACAAAAAATACAACCATTTATTTATTTATTGCGACGTGTGGTGAAGAAAGTATTTGGACCGCTACTTAAAATTATCACCTTGTATGTGAGCTCAAAGGGTCACAAAGGTAAATCTGAAGGAGTCATATTTATTGGGGTAGGAAGAAACAGTTCTGTATGCAAATTTGTGCAGCATTATTTTGTAATGCTATACAGATTTGTATGTTTTATTAGTAAAATCTTAATCTGAAAAGCAATTAACTAAAACTCTTTAGTAAAAATAGTGGCACAAAAACATTATTTCCAGCTGAAATGTAGCAAAATGATTCGCCTTCCTTTTCGAGTAAGGAGTACAACTACTTGAGTGCAATAATTGAATAAATGTACTGACTACCTTCCACTCTGCTTCTCCAGTCTGTAATCTATAAACCTGGTTTATGGTATATACATACTGATAAATATATGTAAACCAGTAAATACGCATATATGTTTACATAACTTGACATGCTCATACTGCGTGTGTGTTCTTCTTGAGCTGAAACTGATCCTGGTGGTGTGGCCTGTCAGTGGCTTCCATGCATGTGGCCAGTAATGTGAGACACAGACTCACTTAGGCGAGAGTCCTCATTATTGTAACCCTGGCACACTGCTCTGTTAATATACTCTGTGAGCGTTGACTTTGAGTATAGCATCTTGGCGCTACCTGACCACCACACACTTAAAGGCATCAGTTTTAACCGTCATCACTGCAGCAGTGTCAGTATCCTCCTGAATATTATTGTGAGCAAACCGATCAATATCTCTTCCGCGTACTAATGAAGCCGGTGCACTGACATGTCTGTGTGAGGTGTGTGTGAAAGAAAGGGGAGCTATCTATCTTTCATTTTCCAGATTTGTATTAATCTTTTTCAGGATATTTAAGTTGGTTAAAGCATTTGCACTATTTACATGGTGATGCTAACTACATCCGTGTATGTATAATTATTTTTATTCAGCGTTCATCTGTATATTGTCATGACAGGAGGTCATTCAAACTGCGTGCTAATTAGAGATGTCGAGGTGATTCCAAGGATTGGTGGTGTCTCAAATGAAACTGATCCTTCATACCTTCTTGACTGAATTCTTGCTAAAGTTTGGCTGTATAAAGTATCAGGAATGACACTTTTGAATTATTTTTGAACATAGCCGGCAACGGGAGTTTTTAATGTGGCCAATTTTCTTTACTCATTTATATTCTTCTTTCATTTTTCCTTTTCCCAATTCATTTATTTTTCTCTCCTTCACCTCCCACCCTTTCCCAATTTGATAATTTTATCCTTTCATTCCACCTCCCTTCCAACTACATTTCTTCCTCCTCTGTTTTCTCCTTTATTCTTTTCCCGCTGTCATCCCTCCTTTTTCTTTCTCTCCTCTCTATCCACTTTCTCTGCAGCGCTGTTGTCCAAGGATAGGACATGCTGCAGGTGATAGAGGTAAATCATCGAGGACATAATTAAGAGGCTTATGAGGAGGAGTGTGCGTGTTGAGCATCACATTAGGGAAAAAAGAGAAGTAGCATGCAAACAGGCCTCACAGTTACACAAATGCTCATTTTCATTCACCAACAGACACACAGACATAGCCTTGGGGGTTTGACCTTATACAGTGGAGTTAAATACCTCTCTCGCCTCATTTGGTTGTCTGTGAGTACACACACACACGTACGTGCGTACTGCCACAGGCAGCTGCAGTGCTGGCTCAATGAAGGACTCATCGTTATGTTCATCTAGTTCTCTCCTGTTTGAATCTTTCTGCTCACCCGTTGGCCTAAAGCTCCATGGTGTGTGTGTGTGTGTGTGTAATGAGGAACTCGGCAGTCCCCTCTGGTATGTGCTGGAGTGTTTGTCAAGGGCAGCAGCACAGCTAATGTAAGCACATTTAACAATACCTTTGGTTCCACAAACCTTCTTATTAGCAATGTAGTTCATTAGTCTCATATTAAAGACTTTGTTTGTCAGAATCTTTAATATCAGATATATAATTTATCTTTCTATTAAATTGGGAATAAAATCTTCCACTAGAACCATCTACATCCAAAAACACACGAAACGACGAGTACAGATTTTGTGCTGGCAGTGATTCAGTCAAAGGTTAGTGTCACTTTATTTTTACACTTTCTATTTCATTTACAAGACTTAATCAAAACTTGCCTCACTATCTTTGATACTACTATAGATGATATTGTCTTTTGAAAAACAGTTATGAGTTTTACATATGAATATTACTCTGTCAAACATGATCTGATTTGAATTCTCTTGTTTTCCAAGAGATTGAGAGCCTGAGAAAATGCCTGGTGTTGATGTCAGAAAGAGGTGTGTCGGTGGGTGGTACTGAGGTTATCGTATCCACCTCCTGTTTCAGATGTGAGAAACGAGAAATAACTAATCACATTTGGTGTTTTTTTTGGTTGGACATTATGATTATTTTCTTACCGTTGCCTGCGATGGCCTGAGCCTCGATTTCATTAGCTTTCCTCTTGGCCACATCCGCTAGCACCACCTCGCCCTTATCGCTGGCAACATAATGGAGGTCCTTTGAAGGTAATGCAAGAAAGAAAGAAACGTGAACGTTAATCTAAAATGAATCTGGCTCCAATGATAGGTTTCCTTTTTTTTTTTTGGGAGGGTGGAGGTGGTGTTTTTGGCGGGTGAAGGAAGAACAGATGAAATGACAGGAAAAAAATGAGCTGTTTGAAGCCCAACATCAGAAAAAGCTTCCAGTTGGATGAAAATGCGGTTCCTCAAAAAACGATCTTCTTTATTCTTCCCTGTTATATCTGGTTTGAACTAGGAGGTGTATGTCACATTTCAAAAGTAGGAGAAAGGCGAGAAGACTGTTCACCTTTCAAGCAGCTGGTGTTCTCACACAGAGAAACATATCAGCCGAGCATATTACTATATCAGCCTGTGACAATATTGGAAACAGCGTGTATCCTCTGTATCTCTCTGTTTGGAGTCTTGCGCCATATAAGAGATAATGACAGTAAATGATATGCAATTGGCTGATTTAGCTCAAAGGCTGCCATACTATTCATTAATAACCACACCATCAGACAATATTTCCTGTTTAAAATTACTTGGGCTACCGAACAAGGCTGAGGTCATTTCATCTATTTAAATACCTAGTAAGTAATTCTGTTTCCAGTCTTATTAAATTACAGTACATTTAGTAATTATAAAGGACATACTGTGCCCTAATCTAACTTAAATACACTGAAAAATGAGTAACTTTAGACTGTCTCCTGTAATAAACAAAGTAAACAGAGAAGATGCTTACAGCTGAAAACCTGCACTACTGTAATTGTTGGAAGTGGAAGGCAGCTGGCTCAAATAAACTAAAATAAAATATCATCACAGTCTTGGAAAAACCTTTTCTCCTCATGAGGTCTGTTTGGCAGTGACATTCTTGTCAGTCACTGTTTTAGTTGTTCTGACAAGTGTTATTATAAAATGAATCATTATATGTAACTTACCAAACAGTATTACTATAATGGTAAGTATAGGTATATACTACATACAATTGGTTTGTGTCACATGGGTGGAACACAACTGCTATTCTTTCATAATTAAGGTATTATAAAGGTTAAGTGTTACAACTGACACTGTAAATAATCGCTGGATATGGAGAGCAGCTCCAAATCTTCTCATCTACGTGAGACAGGTAAATGACTTGGTTTTTAATGTTACATTGTTTTATTTTAAAATGTGTCACAGATCTGGGTAAAATCAGGACTTTTGCTCAGATGATGTGCACAACTGTATTCCTGACTGTCATTAGTTATAGATTGGGGTAGCTTTTGAAATGAAAATAGAAAAAACATTTGCCATATTAACTTATCCAGTTATTACCCCTGTCAGCAATGCAAGACTGAGGATGCACATTCGGTCCCATTGTGTTGCTCTGACCGAACTAAGCCAATTATGATAAAAATGCAAACCACTCAGCAACCCCCCCCACTACTACCACCTTTATATACACCCCCAACCTCCACCTCCACTCAAACAACACCCCAACTCCTCCCCTCAATTTAGCCTGACACTAAAGTGTTTCACTTAATAAAAGGTTTTTGGGAAAAAAGTCTTGGAGGGCCTCTATTGTTAGTTGGGAAAACAATGGGACTAGAGGGGGTGGGGGTCTGGTGATAGAGGTATATCATGCTGGGTACTTTGAAGAGACAGGGTGTGCGGTATTCGCGTGTATGAGTGCATTTTACCAAGTCGATGGCGCGTTATTATTCCATGGGCAAGTTTGAAGTTATAAAGAGTTCTGTGAAGGTGGGGGTTGCCCCCACAACCCCTCCACCGACTCAATCAGTCGACCAGCAGGTTAAAGCAACAACACAACTCTAATTTTAGGGAGTGAGGGACAGAGAGAGGGGTGAAATGTCAACGCCCCTTTTCTTTCTCTTCATTCTTTCACATGACAAGTTGCTGCCTTGGTCACTGAGCCAAAAAAGTGCTTGAAAGTGTGTTAATTTTGTTAGATATATGATGAGAAGTGTTTGCAATTATATGAGACTGCATGAATACCAGAAAAAGGTTCATAATTGCTTCTCCTAATTCTGTCTGTCTCTTAAATTTGTTTCAAGAAATGTATAAGAGTAAGGTTGAGAAAATCAAATCATGGTGTCTGATTCATGACACAGCATAACACTAATTCTATTTGATCTAACCAAAGGTTTCAAGAAGAATCTTCAGAAAATAATGTTTCTGCCACACAGGAAATCAAAACATCTACATGTTAGAAGCGATTTAGAGCCACAAGAGAAGCGGGCAGACAACTCTTTTGAACAACTGAAATGAACAAATGAATTGGCTTAATTGGAGAGGTTGCATTGGTCGCAGTGACGAGCCACTGACAGTGACATACCAGTTCTGTAAAACATCACCCTGACTTCATTCAATGTGCTTTAAGATCACATACTGTGCGCTTGCAGTGACAAAATTCACGGCCTGGATTTCCTGTAGCGACTTGCTTTGCTTCATAGTGCCTAAAATGGTTGCTTATTTTACATCCCACACCACTGAATACTTCACACAACCACGCAATTTTATTTCTATTGTAGCAACACATGAGCATTTGCACTTAACTCTCATGGTCAATAATTCCGTCACAAAACATGAAAAGGATTTGTGCTTCATGTTCTGATGAGTATTTCATATTTTTCATATGAATATTTGTGAGAAAAAGGTTTACATACTTTTACATCTATATGAATAAATGTTAAATGATTAAGGTCCACTAACCTTTAGGACATGTTACTACTTACATGAAGGATTTTGATCAAGTAGCTACAGATATACATAATGTGCTACATGAATGGTTATGTAGTTTCTATGGGAATAACCTCTGAAAGCAGTCTTTGCTGACTCCTTCAGGCCTGGTTTACCTATGCTGAATTGTTCTGATCTATTGATCCTACCCATTAAAGTTGGTTCAAACCCATCACTGAAAAGTATTTGCAAAAACGATTCCAGCTTTCTTTCCTTCCTCCCTGTTCATCGCTCGACGCCTCCAAAGTGACAAAGCAAGACTTTTTTCTCCTAACCTTTCTCTTTCTTTTTTTAACATTTGTCATATAGCTCTCCATCTACCCCCACCCCATCCCCCACCCTCCTTTGCGCTCTTTCAAGGTCCACAGGCTCGACTCCACCTTTTCAATCCGGCTTCTCAGCAGCATTACTTAGTGGGGAGGGAATTGGAACCAGTGCTATCAGTGTGATTGAGGAGTGTGTGTGTGTGTGTGTTTGGCGGTCTGTATTAATGTCTAGGGTGTTGGTGAAGCATGGAGTAAAGGGGGCCCCATGAAAAAGGGGGTCAAACACACAGAAGAGCATTTCAGCGTGGAGTGGAAGAAAGAGCGAGTTAGAGCGAAGATGAGAGGAGAGGAAAAGGCCGGGCTGAAGCCATGGAGGTTCTGAAACGTTAGGGGCCCATATTGAGATCACACCTGCTCTCTCTCTCTCTCTCTCTCTCTCTCTCTCTCTCTCTCTCTCTCTCTCTCTCTCTCTCTCTCCCTCCCTCTCACACACACACACACAAATGTACAGGTTACACATCAGGAGCAAATTAATGAATAGAAAAGCTGCAGTATGCTCCTTATAATCCATGACTCAATATCTAATCCCTGGAGTCCAGGTTGATTTCAGTGATAAATGATAAAATCAAAACTGAAAACATCAAAACATCACGAACAGTTGTAGTATAGTAGAAAAAATAATAAAACCATAATATAGTCTGTTTATAGGGTGATTTTAACATTGAGTAAGACTTTACTAATAATAACAGTGGTTGCTGGGAAACCGTCAGAGACATGTTAAACAGTCCCAACAATATTCTCACACTGTGGCTTAAGACATTTAGTAGCAAATATCAATCCTTGCAGTGGATTTTTTTTCACTTAAATGTGAGCATATTTGAAATGAAAGAGAAGAACACAGTTCAAAGTGCTCTGATACCTAGAAAGCTAAGACATAATATAACTGCAACTCGCTTGTTGCATGTGGTACCCATCCCTCCCTACTCTCCTGTTTGTATTTTCACTGCCAATTCTCTGTATTTGCAAGTGGTATTCCTCAAAACTTATAGAGAGTGCTTATACTTGTAAAATTACAAGCCTCCCCATGAAAAGCAAATCAAGCCTAAGGAAATTAGACATTGTTTCTATCGGAGGGGTTTCATATGTCCCTCCCATGCCTGTGGTCACTGTGCACCTGTTCTGTACAGATATGTAGTGTATATACCATTTGTGATCCATTTGAGCGCTGCATCTACAAGGTTTCAAGATTGAGACATCCTTCATCATCCATCTGGTAATTTGTGTTCACAGGATTACATTTTCCTGCATGGACCAGCTTACAAAGAACCCATAGTGGAGTTTTACTACAATTACAGCAGCTGTGTCAAAAGCATGTGTCACATTCTTTTCTTCCAAGAAAGTTTTTTTTAAACAGAATTTACTTCCACTCAATTATGAATAAATCTTGGTTTCCAAATCTACAGCGAGGAGGAACAAGGCCTCAAAGCGCTGGTGTCTGTAGAGAAAGTGGAGATTATAAGAGGAAACACGCATAGTCACCATGAGAAAAAAACCCTAAACCAATCAACAATTTAAAATGTAAACTTAAATGAAAATGCACACTATAGCACATTTAGTCAAAGTATGCATGCACACACCTCGACTAACACACCATCACACACAATCTCTGCATACAGAACTGTCTATAATTGAACTGAGAGCTAGCGAGCCCTCTTCCTATTATCCAGCTCAAAGCTTGGAGAGAGAGAGGAGAGCTGTATTTCCTGTACAAAACACCTCAACTTTCTTCTGTCTAGAGCCACATGAACAAAACAAAAACACAAGGAGAGAGGAGGTGTGATTGGGGAAGCCTTCAATGATGTTGATGGAGAGAAAGAATGCAGGTAGGTGATAAGAGAGGAGGAGGAGGAGGGATGCCAAACAACGCCCAGCCTAAGCGCAGAGGGAAGAGAGAAAAGGAAAGAGAGAGAGGGAACGGGAGGTAATTGCGGGATGGAGAGTAGTAAGCAGCGGTGTGTGGGAACAACAGGGTCTATTTCAGTCAAACAGGCATTTCAAAAGGCTCTCATGGCAGAAGGGAAAATGAAACAACAGTCTAAACAGGTGCATGTGTGCTGTTTTGCCTTATGAATGACTCAAAGCTGCATCAGTGTGCGTGTGCGAGCGATGACATTCAAAAGCTATTTCCTTTTTAGGATTTTTAAAATAGCAATAGTGAGCGGTAAATAAGCAGTATTAAATTGTCTCCTCAATGGATGTCATTTTCTGAAAAGACGTTTTTTTGGACATTGTTTCTTATTCTGATTCTGCACCCTGTGTTGATAAACTGAACAAAATGTTCTGGTAATGCCTTAAAAATAGTCAAATAAGAGATGTAGAACAAGAAAAAAGGGGTTACATGGCCACAGGGAGCATCTTTCAATCACTGATCAGACATGTTATTTTTCAATAAAATAATATTAATAAAAGTCTTTTTTGTTGATTTTATATGTTAGATTGCTTATTTGTAGCCTGATGGAGGATAAGAAAATCTTGATTCCTATTTTAGTGGCTGACCTTAACCCTTAACCTTGTGAAAACAACCGCAAAACAAATATCTCCCTCAGTACATCAAATTAGGACCACAGCAACAGTGTAGAGTGGGTGGTGTGTACCTGTGGTGAAAAAAGCGGCGGGCGTACTTGCTGATTGGATCCCTGTACTCTAGTATCACCGTATCAGACAAAGGGGCAGGTGGAGCATAAAACACACCCAGAGCTGCTTCTAGTTGAGCTACAGACAGAGCAGAAACACACACACACACACACACACACACACACAAAAGATTCATAAGGCAGCTTGCAGATGTACAGTCAGGAGTATAAGAAGTCAAACTGCTAAAGTGCCAAATAACAACAAAACTTATCAGAAAAATAAAATGTAAATAAAAATTAAAATAGTTATTTATATTTATTGGTGATATAAATAGGTCACAGCCCAGCCTACAAAACTAATAACCATAATAGCTAATATGGACTGGTGAAATTTGAAGGCCAGCCACTGCTGAAGGCAATATACCTGTATTTTCTCAGTGACAAGCCCAGGTGTTAGCTTATCCTCTCTCTTATCTCTTGTATTTTGCACTGGGATTCAAACAAATGCTACACAATTTAGAAATAGACAAACAAACAAACAATTGTTATTTAGAAGTTTTGACCACTGAGGCCTGACCCAGCTCTAAATTTACTGACTGCAAACCTAGTAACCTGAAGTGCGTCTGACCCAATAAACCCACACTGTATCTAGCTCCAGCCTCAGCAGGTGGTTGGCAACTGAGCTCAGGCCCGGGTAACACAAGTGCAAGGTCTCCCATGGTGCTCCAGTCCATGGCCCAGATGCCCAGAGCCTCCTGACCTGGCCACAGGAGCAGCCATGCTGTGCAGCTCCCCTGGGACCCATCTGTCCCCTCCGCCAGAGCCCCTGCCATTGACGAGTCTATTAGAGTTTATTATTACATATAATGATGGCCAACAACTAAACAAGAGTTAATGTACCCAGGACCTCATTAATATCTTCCTTGATTAAACTATCAAACCATAAATTTACTGTATATACTAAGCCTTCCAAGTTTCTGTCTCATCACATGATGTTTGTCTATGTAACAAATTAACAAATTAAATGACCTAACAAATCAAACATCATTCATTACTATTTTTTCCATGTTCGCTGAGAAACAGAAACTTAGGGAACCATGCCATCAACAAATATAAAAGCAAAATTTTGCAAATATTGGTATCATGGAATCAAAATTTACAATTTAATTTATTTTACGAACTTAAAACAACTAATGTTTTTTTGAAAATTCAAGGCTGTGTCCATCAGTCGTTGTCAAAGCCTCTGGGTTATCATCTGAGTGTTTTATACTTATGTTGGCTTAATGTACATGAGATTTTTATCTAAACTTATTTTATTTTATACTGGTTTTCTATATTTTTCAAATTGTTGGACAAATTTCATTATTTATTTATTTATTTTCTTTTCTAAATGTGTTTAATAAAAGTAAAAATGCAGGAGATGAAATAACATTTTATTTTTCCTCATCTCTTTTCCAGTGGCCTTTTTCTCTGTTTTTTGCTCTCCGAGGCAAAGGTGTTCGCTGTTTTGTGACCATGCAGAATAACCTGGGAGTACTCTACTTGCTTTTAAGTAAGGTCCAGAGGATCGGCTCCAAACCTGAGGCAGCACTAGATTGGTTGCTTGCTACTGACTTGTCAATCAATTAGCCTGGAAGTTTGTTTTAATCCCTGCCGGTGGTGTGTCTGTATGTAAGGGTGTGTTGAAGGCAAATAAAACAAGGCTTTCCCTATCACCATCTAATTGTATTTGTATCTGCAAATATTGAGCATACACTGGGTTCCCCTTTATATTTCTGTGTGTGTGTGTGCTTGTAAGCCTAACTTTGCCTGGATATTGTGTTGGTTTTTTGTGACAAGAGAAGATGAGAGGAATGTGTTGCTAACCACTATGCCTTTTGACCAGAGGTGACTGATTATGCTGGAGCTGTGTGTGAGCAGATTAGGACTGAATAATGAAGGACAGAGGTTTTGTACCCTTCCCGGCAGTGGAGGTGTCTCCTCTCAGTGTGAAAGGCAAGGCGCGTGTGTTTGTGACTTTATAAAGTACACACATACAGGCAGCGAGGGTGTTGAATGCCAGGAGTAATTATATTCATTGTGACTCTGATCACCGTGGTGCCGTGAATACAACAGCTCTAAAAGGAAAGGCTGATGAGTGATGTGTTGATAACGTGAGAACAGAGTCAAACCACCAAACTCAATGTAAGGTAATAATGACGAGTATGTTGATTTCAAACTTTGAATATGAAAGTACCATATAAAGTGCTGACATTGTTCACATATATGTTATATGTAATATTAGTTAAGCTTTTATACGGCTTAAAAATAAAATTTGGACATGCATAGAGGTCTAGGTAGGACTCTGACACGTCGGTGATCACTGACAGTGGTACTGCTAACGGCCAGGTTGTAAGCAGGCACAGTCACCACTGACTCTTGTCTAATTAATTCGACAAGGCGCGAGATGTCTGTGTGTGTGTGGGTGTGTACAGCAATTAAAATGACAAGCTGGCAATTAGCAAGCCCCCAAATCCCTGCAAAGAGTGGGCTAATGTGGCTACTACATCAGCTGAGCATTGTGTGGGCTAAAGGCGTTTATGTGATTGTGTGTGTGTGTGTGTGTGTTGGGGTCCTGAGTTGGCATTGAGCAGAGACAATGATCATTGTATGTGTAAGGACAAGTCATTTCTCTCCCACACCTGTTCAAGGACTCAACTTATTTGTCCAGCTCAGGCCAGCATCACTTGTTGGGGATACAAACTCACTGAGCAGCAACAAACAGCAGTGAGGAATGACTACCACACTGTGCACCACATCAACACGAGTAGACTTCAAAATAAAACTACTCCCACAGGTCAGTTCCAATTAATAATGATAAGTCTTCTATAATATGAAAGAATTTGCCATTAAAACTGTGTTACTTTTAATCTTGTGCAATCAACCTTTTCAAAACCTGTCAAATGTCAAAAAAGTGGGAATGAGATTACTCAATAATTTTGACATTTGATACAAACTGCAGATTTATATTACAATTGTTACCCTGGATAGACTTGACTTAGTAAAACACTGCCTTCAAATTAAAAGCACCAGCTTGAGCAATAGAAAAGGAACCCACCTTCATGTTACTCTGATACCTGATGAGTAAACTTTTTTCAGCTTTAACAACCAAAATAAATCAAATAAACATACATCGTTTGGGCCTCTGTCCTTTGCTTTTTTTTTTTACACAGCAGTTGGAATGTAAGTTATGTAATTACCCTTAAATGTTTAATAATATTTTCACTGAATTCCCATTCTATAAAATGACTAAATTTCTGGGTTGTGCAGCACACTCCCTGGTCTGCCCCTCCATAGCCTGTACCGGCAGGCCCAGCCACGCCATGTGCCCAGATGGAGATAACTCGGTGCGGGGGGGGGCAATTAGGAGTGCTGCCCTATGGAAGAAAAGAGAACTTGGAGCTTGGCCAAGTTCTTTCTTCGCTGCCTCCTGACCCACTCCTTCTTGTCATGTAGCGGCCTTATGAACAAGTCAATACAGGAGAAAAGCCACAAACAAACAATGAGCTAGGAGGTGCGTGTTATAGGTGTGTGCGCATAGAAGCACAGAATAGAAGAATACACACGTAGTGTGTGGGGGAAGAATTATCATGGAGAAAAAGACGTGTAGTGACTTTCTATCAAAAACCTTCCTTGGCAGACGATCAGAGGAGTAGCTATTGTTGAAGACACCCTCCCTTTCCTGAGCACAGGCAAACGCATACACACACTCAAACTTAAATGCACACAATCTTCTACCTTCCTCCCTCCACCCCCACACTCCTGCTTTCAAACTTCAGCAGAGAGCTGCGTCCCACTGTCACATCTTCTTTCCAAAGTCACAATTAAAGACGCTGAATATGTGAGTGTGTATCAGACTGTACGAGTGTGTTTTGAGAGTATGTTTGTGTACGTGTGTGTTCGAGGGTGAGGTGGCTGCTTCGGAAAATTTTTGATTGGCAAACTTTATCTGGGGGCCCCGAGGGACTGCGCAGCCACTGTAAACGATTTATCGGAAAAATGCATCCCAGAATGCACCTGGGGGGCTCGTGCCTTGGGGCAATTATTGAATGACCTCTGAGAGCGTGACTCCTGCTAACCTTCCATCATCAAATTAACCCCTCAGCAGTGAGGAGGTACGGAGGATGCACCTGCCCAGCAGCCGTATTGCACAGCGTGGTTCTGAAACAGCGCTGTAGATCCAAAACAGAGGAAGAGTCTCTGAGGGGATGAGGGTGCTTCTAATAGGAGTGAAATGACGATGATGGTGAGGAGGGTTTGTAAAATTATTTCATATTTAAAATCATTGTATGTAATTACATTTTAAGAAACAAGAATAAGAAATATCTAGAGACAAAACAGGAAAAACAGGGAAGATGATGAAGAAAAATCCATCAGTTTTATGTATGAGCTTACCCTGTACAAGGCTGGGTTTGGGATGGCAGTGCAGCACCTTTTAGACTTTTGTGAATAGAAATTAACCAAATATCCCATTTTAATAACCAATATAAGTTACTTAATATTTGCTCCTAGCCTTTCTGTTTTATGTCATAAGTCACTGTTGCAACTTAAATATGTTTTAGGTTTTGAATGTTGGTTGGACAAAACAAGCGTCACAGGCTTTTTTCTATAGTTTTAAAGATCTTATAGACTAGACTAGACTTATAGACAGATAGGAGTGAATGGAAAGAAAATAATTATTAATTGCAGCCCAAAGACGCAGCAAAGCAGCAGTTTTCTATTTCTATTCCAATAAAGATTCCAACTGCCGCAGTTTTTTAAGTAGTCATTTTGTAAGAGTGCACAGTCCATCTTCACGCCACGAAATCTTATTTTTACCTACCTAGTCTGAATCTCATACAAGCAGTGGGCCCCATGAGCGCCAACATCAGCATATCCACCTCCGGCCTCTGTGCTTGTTCCCACTGCAGTCCCTCCAGGGCCTCCAGAGCAGCGCAGGTGCTGAGCTAGTCTTAGTGTGGCAGCTAGTTACCCTCTGCTACCAGTGCCATGTTCATAGGTGCCAAGCCCACACTGGGAAGCACAGTTCTCCCTCGCCCTCCCTATTGTGACCAAGCAGCCCCAGTAGGTGCTACAGCAAGGAGGTTGTACGGGCAGGGAGGCCAGAGAGAGACCTCCCGTCAGCTGATCGTGACAAGACCAGCGAGGAGTCACTCTGCTCAGAGGAGCGGGTTTCGAGGGTGACGTGAGTGAAACAGCTGGGATGGCAGCGGGATGCGTGGTGACAGACAGGCGGTAGGCGCCCGCAATATCTGCACACAGGTGTCAGCCCAGGAACCCTCTTGGACCGCCAGT
Source organism: Lates japonicus (assembly GCA_033238685.1). Classification (NCBI taxonomy): domain Eukaryota; kingdom Metazoa; phylum Chordata; class Actinopteri; family Centropomidae; genus Lates; species Lates japonicus. The sequence continues at coordinate 981,191 of BRZM01000255.1, read as the reverse complement.
CCTGTGGAAGTTCACCGTTGAAGAAGCTGGTAGTGCTGGAGCGGCTGAAGCAGCAGTCCAGGGGACGCTTCTGTCCGGCAGAGTTAAGAACCTAAGAGAGAGAGTGAATGTAGAGAGGTAGAGACAATGATGTCAGAGAGTGAAGCACACTTTAATATTTTTGTAAATTTGATTGGATGAAATGAAGTTAAAGTATTCTGACTGCAAGAGCTGTCCTTTCTTCTTCTTGTTTTTTCATTATTTTGAGCCAATAGACATAGCAAACCGAATGAAAAAAATCTGTCAGCTTATGAGTGCTGACATACACTGTAGCATTGTCACATTGTAGGACACTGTTTATGTGTTGATGAATATTGGTTACTGTAAAACCAAAGTATATGGACACCCTTGGTTTTCGTTTGATAGTTTATATGCCTTTTTATTCCAGTCTGAATTGTGTTTGGCCTTTTGAAGAGAAAACTTAAGCGTCACAGTAAACGCTGTATATGGAACTTGAACTCGTAATTGTGTTGTTGTTTAACATGTTCTTCACTTTAGGGAATTGGAAGAATTGGTCAGTTGTACTAATGAACTAACTTGGTTTCTGAATAAAGAAAATGAAGAGAGAGAGGACATGAGATAAAACAGAGACAGAGAAATGAGTCATACCATGGCAGAAGCCCCAAACCCCTGGAGATGGAAGAAATAGAGCCTTCCACTTACCATCAACACCTTGCTGCCTATCAAGACAGCAATATTCTATTTTAACTCACAAGGTCAACAACATCTTCTCCCTGAGCATGCCACGGGCCAGCACCCAGCACGCGATAAACAACCTCCTCTGTTTACTGTGAGAGCCAAGAGCTCAACATCAGACATAGTGAATGACAGGAAACAAGTTTCTTTTCCAATACAGTAGGTGACAGGAAGAAAGTTGGAATCATAAGGACCAATGGTCAAATACAGAATCTCTAGATTATGCGCCCTGGGACCAAACCAGTCAGTGGGAGCGTGCTGTGCGTCTCTGCTAAGAGCATTGACACTGAGGGAGATAGGCTGTGTCACGGGTGGCACTTGTTCATAAAACACCCACAAGGAACCAGGAACAGTAGGTGGATGATAGAAGACAGCTCGTATTTAAATAGCAGCTCCAACAGTTCCACAGTCACTAACAGAGCTTTTTAGAAGATTTCACTCACCAAAGCCTCTATCAGAGCCCTGTAATGGTGGCAGCTTTGGTCAACAGATTTTCAGACAGAAAGAGGGATCGGCTGCCTGCCTGCCTTCCTTTCCTTTGCAAAGCTGCCCGGCCCAGTTTTTTGGCAGGCATTGCCAAAAGGGACTTAGAGGGAGGGGAAGGGAGTTTTTTGCCTGCCCATGGTCTACAGCAGAGAAGCAGACACTGTCCTCCTGGAGCTTTTTTTCCTCTCCATAATCCCTCAGAGCTAAAGGCCTCATCTAGGGGTGGGAAAAATGTGTGTGTGTGTGTGTGTGTGTGAAAGGTATGTGTTTAGTTGAGGCTGCAGGCAAGAGGGGCTCAATTCATGTAAGAGGTGGGGTATCTTTGGGAGGGTGCGGTTCTCTGGATAGCTACATCTACATTAAATAAACTTCCACACAAACACATAGTGAGCGATGGTCCATCGAGTCCATCCACAGAATGCTGTCACATGAATAACAAGACCTACTTCAGTTCCTCAAACCCTGACCCCCAAACCACATCTCATCCTCCTCAGCTTTTTACTCTGTGCCCGGCTTGCTAGTGCCCGCTGCCCGCTGTGCCAGCATGCCACCATCAGGGATGAGGTGCAGCTGATTCAGCTCTGTATCCCAGGTGACAGGTGACCCTCAGGGGAAAGGAGAAGGGGGGCAGTGTCAGCTAAAGCTCAGAGGCAATGAGTAAATACTGCATGGCCTAATGCAACCTACATCAGATACAGAAAAACATGTATGATGGGAAATGAATGTGCATTCAACTTATGTATGACTTTCCATCACACTTATGTCTGCAACTGTAGTTCAGATCACTGATTATTATTAAGGTTTTCACACCAGCACTACAGTCAATAAAAGGCATTCCCTGGTGTGACACGTCTATACAGAAACGAATGGGCTCTAAATGATTGGGCCGTATTGATTTGAATTTCCTTGTATTCACTTGAATGTCTGAAGATATAGTATGTTATGCCATCAGATTCATAGAAGCTAGAATTACATGCTATTAATCATAAGAAACCTCATTGTAAAGCATATCTTTGACCAGTATTAAATTTGTATATATAATATTTATCCAGGCAGGGCCCCTTACATAATTTCGCATCCAGTACATTCAATTTATTTATTTACATTCATTTCAATTAGATTTAAAGGCCATAAGATTTGAGATATTTATTAAGAATATTCACCACCTAAACTAGATTTACATGATTTGTGCCCTGAGCCTCAACTGGCCCAGGTCTCTGAAATGTCTGGTTGAGGTGCCTCCAGTGTCTCATAAAAGTGCAGTATTTAAACAACCTGTTTATAAATCTCAATAGTGCTATGGGTAGAACACACAGAAATGCACAGTAAAACTGGTTTCGTCGCCACCATTTACAGTCACAACATTAATTAGAGCTATATCAGCTGCATTTTTGACTTGGGCTGCTTTATGCCATGCTGTGCCTCCTTCCCATTTCATGGATGAGCAGCAAGGCAAGCAAAAGGCACCTGAAGGCAACACAGGTGATTAAGAGAGATTAGAACACAGCGCCTAAGACTTTCAGGGTTATGGGTTTGAATTTTCAGAGCTACCTAACTCTAAAATGGCAACACTCATGTTACCGCTTAAAGGGATTTCCAGACAAAACAAGAACACAGACAAATTATCAGATAATTAACTTGCAGCTGATAGATTCGTCTTCGTAACCTCTTCAACCTAATATATATTACTGTATGAGAGGTCGGTTTTCAACATTGATCTCACAATACTAGCTGAGGCTGTTCATTATCTCCAACTATTATTCCTTGAAGCTGCAATTTGGTAGACCTGTTTTAAAATCATACACAAAGAAAGTCTGATAAAATTAGACTTCGGACTGTGTGCATGTGTCACATTAATATATTCCAAATGTAAAGCTTTGTTTGCCTGTGAACTTCCAGAGTATATTGTAGTAGTTGGAATTACCACTCTCTGGCCTGAGAGCATAAATAGAAAATGATGAATAAGGTCAAAAGAGGGAGGAGCAAGTAAGTGAAAGGATGTGCAAAAGAGAGACAGAAAGAGAGGGATACAGACCAACAAATATTCACAAAAGATGAAGAGAAAGAGTGGGAATAGAAGACAGAAAACAGAGGAAGAGAAGAGAGAGAAAGGGGGTGGAGACATGGAGAGAGAGAGATGGAAAGAGAGCAGAGACAGAGGAGACAGACAGACAGAGGGAAAGGGTAGAGAGGTTTTATAAGCAGCTTTCTCCCGGTTATTGGTTCTTCAGTGACTGGTCAAACTATTCTTCATTCTTCTCCTCTCTCTCTCTCACCGCACCTTTTTTCCTCCGTATGGAAAGATGCCGGACGGGCCCAACTGTGTGGCTGGCCCTTGTTCACAGCAGTGGCCTTTTGATGCCAATTTTCCAGCTCACGGAGCAGAGAAAGACAGGGAGAGACGGGAGAGAGAGACCGAGGGACTCGGAGGAGAGTCGAGGGATGAAGGGATGATGTTTTTTTTTTTTTTTGTAGGGGGGGGCTGGAACTAGGAAGTTTAAGTATGTGAATTAGGGTAAGAGTTGATGTACTGATGTGAGAAAATGCACAGGCACAGTGGGATTACTAACCAAAATATTCCTCACACCTTAACTGTCATAATTGGTAATACTGAACATAATTGCAGTACAGAGGGAATATTTTTCCCTAGACCCGAAACTGTGGAGACAGTACTCAGTGATTTTTACAAAGCACCGAGCTTACAGGTAATTCTGCACTTTGATTCCAAGCCAATTCCAACCTTTCATGGTCCAAATTATGATTCCAGCATTGCGAAAATGTGCTTTCTACTGCATGCTGGTCGCACGCGATGGAGCTTTATGTCTTAGAGGAAAAATTTACCCATTTTACATGTGATTTAGCCTAATACACTCTTACTCCTGACTCATTAAATAAAGAGTGATTACAGAACATTTAAACCTATTGAATCATGTACCTCTATGCAAATTATTTGGTTGAAGGTTGCCGTCTTTGTGACAATCTGTTTTTATTGTTTTGCTAGAGGAATGTGACATAGCACAGTACCAAAGTCCACACCACAAGAAAGCAGAAATCATACAAATGCAGAGAAACCGTCAAACAACAGAATAGTTTCATACACCTTAAAAACACACACAAAGAGTGTGTTCACAAACACAGACACAACCAAAAGGCTAAAGTGACTTATACACTTTAAGTCTGTTTTTCATTATATTCTGTAAATGGTTTGTTTGTGTATATTGTGGAGTGTGTGTGTGTGTGTGGGGGGGGGCTTAAAAGGGCCATGAAGGAAGGATCATTAAAATTGTTAACTGGTTGCATAAAAATAAACTATATGTGTTTTCCTCTCCTTCCCACCTCCACCCCTGCAAGCGGCTCCACTTATCAGCATGGGGGGGGCATACGAATTAAGACCACATAGGGAAAGAAATCAGACTTTTTTAAATGCCGAGAGACTAGCCAGAAAATCAATAGTGCGGCAGATAGCGAACTGAACAAAAGGAACATATATATGAGCTTGAAGTGATTGAAGTAGCTGGCGTCTCCCGATGTGTGCCCGGCGTTTGATTCCCGCCACGGCTCTTATATAAACTGCTCGCGTTTAATTTCACACCGCGCATCTGAAAAATGACAACAAACGCTTTCATTAGAGCGCGATGCCGCAGCCCCACGAAGAGACTTTAATGTTCTTGAAGCGTGGAGGAAGGAAGGAGGAGAAGGAGGAGAGGATGTGGATGGGGGTGAAGGAGACAGAGAGAATAAACTAGGTGAAGGAGTGTGATAAATGTGGAGAGCGTTCCAAAAACAAGAAGTGAAAGCAGCGAACAGCATCTGCTTTGATTTTTTTATTTCAATATTCATGTGCCTCCATCCCTCCTCATTCTCTCTCCTGCTTGAATTTGTTTTAGCATGCAATTGGTAACGCTCATCTTTTTCTCCTCACAGAGTCTCCTTCTCTCTCCCTTGGTGATGGCGAATATTTTGCATACGCTACTGGAGGTAACACGGTACGAGTGGAGAGTTAAGCTCGTCTGCAATTTGGGATCTTCATCTGCTTTCGGCACCAGGCTAATCCTACGTTGACACAGAATAGGGTCACGGGTAGGGTTTTGCCAGAGGCCACGAGGATGTGCGTCTAAGCCAATGTGTGTGTGTGTGTGAGTGTGTGTGGATGTGTAGGCGTTCTTCTTCACGCTGTACCACAGCTTAGCTCTCCTGCTTATTTCATATGGTGATACATGGAGGTGCAACATGGAGGTGCCACCCTTGAGGTGACTTACACACCATCCCCAATCCCATCCACAGCAACACAGGGACTCTACTTGTGTGTGCCTGGAGTGTGTATGGTAAATAAAATAGCTGGAGTTGTGGATTTGTATTTTTCCAAACACAATTGAAAGGTATTAAAAGCTTTCAAGTTAAGAATATTTGTGATGGCTAAGCTTTATTCAGGTCCTTGCTCACTTGTTTTGTATGCTGTATCAAATCACTGCAATTACTGATAGTTGATTAGTTAGATTTAGCTTAGTTTGTTCTCTGTAAAGTCCTGTGAGAAGTTAATCAGAGCTGATGTAAAAGTTTAATGTAACTCTGAAAGAGCCAGTAAGCATGTTGACAAAGACAACAACCCCTTCATGGTTCCTCACATTGTCAACTGCCAAAAGGTGTCATAAAGTGCAAATAAGGAAGTGACTTGTGTTTTTAAGCCAATAAACAAAACAAAAATAAAGCAATAAAATATAAGTTTGAACCATTGTTTTCTTGGACCATTACACACTATTGTGAACTGTATCAATGACTTGTGTAGGTTCTTTTCATCCTCACTTAGCTTAATTTAAAACATTGGAAGAAAAAAGTCACGCCCCATTTGAAAATCTGATTTTTCTTCACTGAACATGATATTTCTGTGAGAAAACGATGGGTCCTGTTCATTCTACATCCATCCATCTATTCATACAGCCTTGCCCCCCAGGTCCTAGGGGAGATCCAAGGTGTCTCAGGCCAGATGGGATATGTAACCTTAGCATGTTCTGTCCAAGCCCTGGGACTCCTTCAAGGTGAAGTGCCAGAAATTTCATGCGAGGTGTCTGGGAGGCATCCTGAGAGTGTGTTCTAGTCAGAGCCCTACAATTCCTCCTTAAGAATGACCCCAGACACTGGCGTTTGACTCCACACCACATCTAACCACTGCCCAGAGCTCATGTCACAGGTATGGGTTGAACACACTATGAACTGAGAGCCTTCCTTTTGGCCTTAGTGTCCTTTCTACAATGAGACTGCTACAATACCAATCCACCTGTTGACCTCAACCCATCTACAGTCACTTCTATTCCTATACAGGATACTTGATTCCTTACCTGGACATCAACTTGCTCCTAAGGAAGGAAGGAGCAATCCACCATTTCCTGTAAACCACAGATCAGCTGGTGGGATACTAAGAGAACACTCCCTCCTTGTCTATGGCTAACAAATCACACACAGAGTCAGGTGAACACTGTTTTGCAATTCCCCAAAACTTTTTCATGAGGTTGGTATATTTCTTTCAGTATAAACTCACACAATCAATTTTAGGGTTATTAATGACTTCTTTTCACATGATTTGTGGTGTTTTGGTGCACCTATGCACTATACTGTAATTTACTAGTGTTCATAATGATTCACTGAAAACAAACAAATGTTGTTTTTATTATGAAAGAATTACAGGTGTGTGTGTGTATATATATATATATATATATATTTATATATATATATATATATATATATATATATATATATAAGCTTTTTTTTTTTGTCCTTCAGGTTCTTTCTTCACACATTTGAAAATAAGATAATGGATGCTACAGACATGCCAAGTCTCAGCTCAATTCCTTGCTTATATCAATATTGGAAAGTGTGGGATGTAGCCCATTTAACACATAGCGCCTCTATAGTTCTGTTATGCCTTGCGGTTGTTTATTGCCACACACTGTCATTTAGTGATGATTTCACTGCTGACAGAAGCACAGGATGAACATGGTGGAGCATTTTGTGTGTGTCAGATTCAACAAATGCATCAAGAGTCATTGGATGACATTTCATCATTCAGCAGTGACAATGTCAATCCTAAACTGTGAGGCCAAAGACAGAGAGCCTACAACAAGAAAGAGGGTAGAGGCTGAGGGTTTTGAGGTCTGCTGATGTTCATGGGTCAAAGACTTCATTGACTGCAAAGTGATTTTCCACAAGAAATTAGATATGATGATTTTGTCGGACCTCACATTTATCTGTCCAATTACCTTTGAACCCCTAAGCCTGGGCACAATGTGTATTAGAAGGGCTTCATCTCCTCAAGGTTTCTTTCTATCTTTACGGGAATGTACTAAATTGAAAGGTGTGGCATAGAACCTGAAGAACAGAAATGCAGAATCGTCCAAATACTCTACAGTCTGGACTGCTCATGGTTGTGCTTACCTTGAGGCCTCTTGCAGGTGGAGCAGCTGAGGAGGACCAGGTTGTTCCTCCATGGTTTGTGGGAGTCCAGGCCACAGCTCCTCACTGGGCTCATCTAGGTTCCACCAGCAGAGCGCCACATCCTGGAGACGGTTGAGACTCCACGTGTCTGCTGTGTGGAGCCACTTTCACCCCTGGGCCCTCACTACCTCCCACACACCACCTGGGCACGGAAACACAAATGCAGACTATGCACTGATATGAGAGTCCAAATGGGCAAATATATAAGAAGACAGACAAATACGATTGAATTACTTGATAGACATAATCTATTAATAGTTAGAACATATCCTATGAAGAAGGGGAAGATTGTGACTATTTTTAGTGATTCATCTATTTGGATTCACCCATTCAGCCTGTTTCAACACCTGAGGGCTCTGAAACTTGAGAACTAGCCCCAAATACTTCTGTCCCCGATCGTGTTTGTGATGTCTAAGGTTGTTTTTTATCTTCCATTATTAATGTCTGTGTGTGTTTTGTTCTGTCGGGCTTGTTGTTTTAGTGATGTGCATATTTTTGGGAAGGTCTGCCACGCTCTACAGGCCACAACAAAGAGACGCTCACGGTAATGAGCTCTCGTGGCGCATGGGGCACACACGCTTAACACAGAAACACACACGCATACATGAATGCATGCATGTATGCACACAGAAACACACATACATACATAAAAATGGCATGTACATACACACTTAAATAGACATACTAAGAGCAAACACACACAACATTTAACAAACAGTGCTCTATCCAGAAGCACTTTTTAAAGCAAGTGAAATTGCAGGTCTTACACTGTGACTTTGCCTTTCATGTACACCACAGCTCAAGCACGCACAGCCCAATATTCATACAGGCCTTTCATACACTCTTTATCTCCACTCACACTCACTAACACAATGAACTAGCTAACAGAGTCGATGGCTAACATGCATACATTATCACACATTCACGCTTATAAGTGTCCATGACCTTTGTCATGGTGCAGAAGAGCGGCTAGGACCTGACAGATAGAGGGAGGACAGAGGTGAAGGAGGTAAAAGAGAGATGAATAAAGGATGGTAATGAAGAAAAGGCAGATTGTTTGGATTTGGACAGAAGGATAAGAAAGAAGAGGGGTGATGGCCGACTTTGTGCTTTAGGGAGATGGGAATAGAGGAATAAATCATGCTTGAATGAAGGGATGAATGAAGGACAAAACAAAAAGCATACATAAGGAGAGAGAGAGGTAGAATAATTGGAATTTTTGAAATAGATCAATGTCGAAAGCAAATAAATATTGAAACCCAAGAAAGAGCAATAGATGTAAAATCAAAACCTACTAAATAGGTATGTTGTCAAATGCAGGAATACCAGACTGTCTTTAGAAATTAAATTTAAAAAAAACAAAAACAAAAAAAACGCACACTGTATTTAAAATAAAAAAAAAAAGCCTAGGAAATGGAATGGCATCGATGTTGTACTGTATGAGAGAGCAGATTTCGGGTTCAGTGGTCCATGGTTCATTCTTCTTGCCCTTGGGGTTCTCACAAATACAGAGACGAACAGAAAATGATGGAAGACATCTGATGTTAAAGGGAATAAAGAGTTGCCCAAACAGTTGAACGGAGATCACAATATTGGAAATGAAAAGAAGAAAAAAAAAAATCTGGAAAACTACTGTTAATAACACTCTATCTTCTACCTCTTGCACACCTCCACCCTCCATCCCTACCACCTTTCTTTTTTTTTTTTTTGCTGGCGTTTGCTGGTCAGCAATCATCAAAAACCACTTTCTGTGGGCCGGATTAGTTTAGCCCCCCCACACCCCCTCTCAATGCCCCCCACTCTCCCTTCTCCAGCTTAGCCCACTGGACCAGGGCGATGTGTATGTGCTTGTGTGTGTTTGTTGTGGGGGATGGGTAGGTGGAGCGTACATGTGCAATACGTGTATGTTGCAGGTTGCATGCACATGCACTGACAGAGGTATGGGGTGGTCTGAGTGAATGTGTATGTGTTAAGGTGGTGGTGGTGGTGGGGGGTGTGTCTTATCAGGACTTCACTTCTGGAGACAGACGTACGGCAGGAACGATTGCCTTTATACGCACCCACATAACATGCACACGCACACACTTTAACAAAAGGGCCTGGCAGTAATGTGATAATGCCAGGGTTAGCGGTTAGCCAGCTAGTGAAGGAGGACACAGTGAGGTTTTGTTTTGGGGGAGGAAAGAACAGACAAATACATAATCAGACCTGATACTAACACCTATAAAAACGCTCTCAACACAATAATTTTATGAGAGATTATTAATAGACAGAAACGGAAAAAGGGAGAATTTGAGGCAACCTTGGCACAAGGTTGATCCTGGCCAGTAAAAGCTTTCAATCCCATAGTGACATACTGAACCCACTTGTTGCAGTACAAAGACATAAACAGAAAATTGGACAAATACCCATCGCTTAAAGATTGTATTAAATAGATGGACAGGATATATGGTATCAAATCAATATGGAAAATAAGTTGATATAGTATGTACAGGATTAGATAGATTTTGGCAGCGCGCATCTAACTGGTTAACTGCCTAATTGACTTGAAGACTTACTAATTTCAAGCAGGTCTTAAAGTTAAGAGCCAAGATTGCCAGAAAAATAGCTCGCAATGTTGATTGGTGGATTAGGGATGTCATTGCTTTTTCAATCAATTAATTTAATTCAGCACCGAAATGGGTTGAAATACATTAACCGATAATGCAGAAGAGGAAAGATATGTTGTGTTGTGAATGTTCTGTCGTTTGTCAGTGGTAAGATGGAAATTACAGTTATTTTGCAACACGAGTCGACGTTTGTACAAGCCCAATGTGCAGCACTGTTTTGCTTTAATACTTTGACATTGTCTGCATTAACAATGAACAGCAAATAATAGATGGGAGAGGAAGCTCTGCAATTTGTGTAAATATTTTGAATTGTTTCATTTTTATCATTCAAGTAACATATCATCATGTCAATGGTTAAAAACAGTTTTACTATGGAAAACATTTTTAGAGTCATAAGAACAATTAACCACTATTGATTGTTAATATGGCTGGCTTACTAATTAATGATGCTGCAAGTGATATAATCTTAAGCATTCAAGCCATGTACACAGAAGCTCAACCATTTCATTGAAGAGTCAGTCATTCTGAGTAGACTTTCCAACCTAGAGTAGCTGTTTAACTGTGAAGGGGTCAATAATGTAACAAAGCATCTTCCAAGCAGGTCCTTAAAAAAAAGACTGCCCTCGCGTTTAATATGTTTCGATTTTAGAGATAATTTATTGAAAGAACCATATCCTTCAGACTGTGTTTCTGCCTTTTATATTTCCTGTATACTGCTGCTGAAAGAACATGTGACCCGATTAAATGTGAAATAGATGAGATAGAGTTAGACAGTGATATGGGATGACTTCCCTTTGACTATGTTGCTTTCACTTCCTCTCTCAGCACAAATACACACAAACACATTGAAGAACTCATGCTCTCAGCAGTTGGCTCCATCAGTTCCTTCTCACTATACTCTGATTTCTCAGAGGGTGAGTTTGTCTGAATTGCCTGCCATACCTCTGGGGACTCCTGGTCTTTTGTTGAGGTAGACTGCAAGTCACTTTCTGGTTCTGCTCCAGAAGGACAGAATCAGCCTATCACCTCAGCACCGCTGGAATGACATCATCACAGCCTCTACTTAATGTCATGATTCAAATAGAAACAACTGTTCATTGTTAAACCCATGAGTCTGTTGTCCTAAAATATCAACACACACATTGATTACTACCTTACAGTTTTTTATGTAAATACTACGCCTTGAACAACAACAATTCACGTGTTTTTAAATGTTTTCATATCCTGAATCTATGTTTCATTTTGTTGTGTACTTTACTTTCAGTTTCTGTGTTGGAAGCAGGCCATCTATGTCTAGCTGTCACAGGACAACTGATAAATATTCAGCCCTCTTACAGAGTATATAAAAAAAAGCCGTGTATCCTGATAAAGGTCCTCACTGTTGGTGAAATTATGAAGAGTCTCCCGTTAGTCAGCTTTCAATAAAGGTAGAGATGTTTTGTCATTCACCGTTAACTCTCTACACAAAGAAAGGAAAACATATTAAAATTTCACTTGATGGTTTATTAAGAACATAGGTTGCCTCTCTCTGCTATGTTTGCATGAATCTTTATTGAGGATGTGTATTTTGTGTTTGTGAATGTATATGTTTGTTTCAGATGCCCAGAACCAACTACTATTCTGTACTTGAAATAAAATTTCTACTATATTTATACTACTACATTTATACTATAGTATCATTTATCAGTAGCTATGTTATACTGTATAATATAATTTAGAATAGTTTGAGAAGGAGGAGAGAAGTTCAGTCTTTCTCTGTCTGCCTTCCATTCTTTCTTCCTAATTCTTCCTTTTTTCTGTCTCTCTTCTCCTTTACTCTTCCTTCTGTCTAGTTTCTGTCTCCTCCTCCACCTTCCTCATCCCTCTTCCTCCTTCCTCTGCCTCGTGTATTCTTTTGTATCTCCTTCATCCCTGTTCTCTTCTCTCTCTCTCCCTCCTGTCAGTGCACCGCAGGCTCTAAGGCCTTTTGTAGTAGAAACTTGATCCTGTTCAACTCTTCAGGAGCTGCATGGAAACGCTGATTAGCTATTAAGCCCCCCTCTCCTTCAAATTAATCTGTTTATGAAACCAATTAAATGGAAAGGAAGGGGGGTTGTTACACGTCTCTCAGATATCCTGCTTTGAGTTGAACGAGTAAGGCTGCACCCCGAGATTTAGAAATCTAACCGGCAATTAACCATGGCATGTGTGTATTTATAAACGTGTGGGTATTGGTATGATTACACTTCAAATCATCCTGTTGTGTGAAAATTTCAAATTAATATGCAAATATTCATGAGAGGGAAGTGAAACATCAGCTTGAAAATACAGAAAACTAGCATCTTAAATCAGGTCAATTGAGTCAGTCTGTCCCTATGTTGAAGTTGGATTATGAAGTACGTATGAAAACTGTTCAACACTTAAACCAATACAAACACAACTATTAATGTTGCCTCTGGCTCTCTGAAATGTCGCTTAATGCAATGGTAAGCGTCTTTGGTAACAGATTATGACAAACTGCCAAACCAGGAAGCCAGTATTGATCTTCTAGGGTGTCTATAAACGGGATTAGGATTAATCCCATTCATTCCCAAATGAAGGAGGGATATGAGCAGGCTGTGCCCAATCTGGGACCAGGTTGATTTAGCATTATGGCCAGACCTTCATGACCTACCATGATACACCCCCAGACACACAGACACAGACACACACACACACACACACACAATAATACCCATTAATTCATAGGTTTGCATGATGTACATATCTATACTTGCATACGTACAGGTAGTGTTATTACACGCTCACATGCAAGCCTATAAACCTTCCTTTAATACATACAGTGCCAATACAACAATTGGATATGGTAACATAAAACCACATGTGTTGGGTTTGTATCTGTGTATCTCACCTCATGGGCCAATATTGTAGACAGAAACACACACACACACAATAAAGATACGCCTTAAATCCATTTAATGCCATCTCCTCAGCAGCATGTTGACATAAGAGGCCAATGGGCTTAACCAAAGCACATTTAAACATGGTAAATGAAACTGGCTATGAAAAATCACTTAAGATGCTTAATCGAGATATATGCGCAGCTTGGCCCAGCCATCGGCCAAAGGAAGCTAAATACTTTGATGGTGTAAAATATATGCATCTATTGCTTGTAAGGATGCAATCAGAGCTCATGGTAGTGGAAATAATGGAGTTAAGTGGCATTGAGGACAAAGTTTGAAGAGAGGACAGGTTAGTTTTGTCAAGCATCGTGAAACAAAAACGACCCGGCTGCAACAAACACACAAGGCCCAAATATGCAGCTCATCCATGGAAATTAGAAAGGGATTTGTTTCACATTCACATAATGAAACTTTTTTGCTTAAGAAAGTTGTCAAATCAAATTAATTCTCTGTCATTACACTGCAGGACTTACATTTAAAATTTTTTTTAATTAAAACAATTAACCGATTAAAAGAAAACTGATTTGCAATCATTTTGGACAACTGAGTTACAGTTTCATTCATTTTTTTTCCAGCAGAAATGCCAAATATTTGCTGGTCCTAGCTTCTTCAAAATGTGAGAAACTTGCCTCCTGTTTTGTTATATATGAGAGCATGTGAAATATTTTTTGGGACTGAAATTGTTGGTTGGTCAGTTTTGGTTCTATGAAGTTGTAAAATGATGAATTGATTAGTGAAAAAATAACAGATGAAATGATGAAAACAAATTGTAGATGTAATATGTTTGATTTTTCAAAATTAATCTGACACTGCAGTGACTGACTGTACAAATATATAGAGATGATAAGTCAGTAGCATATGTCACAACACCACACACTTCCACCAGTCACACCTTGATTGTAATTGTGAACTGTTTCAGTAATTGTATGTTGCAAATGTGCTGGACGTTGTGATCTGGTCTGGCTCTCTACTCTAATTGTCTCAGACTAATTTAACAAGTGACAGATGTGAGAACAGCCTCTAACCTATTACAACCCCACCATACACACACACACACTCTCACAAAATCCCCGGAACACCACCCTCTCACAACCATTACTCTAATAATTAGTGCCTCGGAGGCTTTGAATCGAGCACAGTGGGATGTGAGTGGTTGTATGTGTACTTGGGTGTGGTGTGGGTGTGTGTGTGCACCGCAGTATGTGCCATTGTGTGTGTGTGGGCTGTGCATGTGTGTCAAGTCTCTGTGTGTACGCCTGTAAATGTAAGTGACATACAGTAAGCGCTTGTTGGTCTAATGAAAAAGTCTGTGCATCTGTAATTACATAAGGGCTGAGAATGAGATGAGCATACTTGTACACACTATGTGTGGATGTGAGAGTGTAGGTTCAGTAAGTTTAATTATAGGGGCTTTTATCATGTCTGAGACCTTGGCGGAAGCGGGAGGGTGGTGTTATGAATAACAATTGATACAGAAAGAAAAAAATACTAGCAGATTTGGGCCAGGTGTCCACGGCCCTCATTCTTCCCGCCAGGTCTGCAGAGCGAGAGAAAGAAAAGTAGTGGGGGCGGGTGGGCGGTACTTCCTGGAGACCACATGGAGGAAAAACACTGATGGTTTATGGGAAGGCCTTGGACACATACAGGCCAAAGGATTTGCCCGCAATTAGCAAGCAGAGTTGCCACGCCACCTGTGGCACTTGCTATGTGTGTGTTAGTTGTAAGAGTGTTTTGTAGTGACAAAGTGGTGAGGAGAGGGGAGGTGTGGGTGTGTGTGTGTGCGTGCATGCATGTGTGGTGAGTAGGTGTTAGCACACAGACGGGCTGACAGTGGAGATGTATGTGTGTGCGTGGTAGATGGTTTGGTAGTTTTAAACATCATAATGAATGCAAATGTCTCTGTTGTACATGTGGCTGTGCGCAGAGATAGCCCACATATGGTAGAACAATGATGCTTGTGTCCTTTAAACTGCTTAAACCACAGTGAACTCACTGAATATTTAAGTCACATTATAAACCATCATTTTATCTAGTGAATACAGAGAAGCTGCATTCTTCCTGTGATATCAAAATACAACAGCACCAATTAGCATCAGTGGTACTAAACAACCAAAATCACAGTCAGACATGTCTAAAGGCTTTAATGTAGTGGTTACCAATGTTGATTAAAGAGTAAAAAAACATTTTGGAACAAATAAACATATATACCAAAGGCTAAAAATGCCCCTAGCTCCTGAAGTTCCCAGTTTAACACAAATAAACAGAACAGGTCATTTTGCGTGTGTGTGTGGTGGTGGTGTAACTAACCATCACTGACGCCTGTGTTAGCTGGTAGTCGCCCACTAATGCGGGTCCATACACTCTGTTCAAGTTGAGGCCATTTAGGGTCAGGTCACAGTGCACCACTGCTCACCAACTGTGCACACACAGACACACATTTTTTGGTTGTTGTTGTTATTTCACCCAGATATTACCAATGACAGAGATTCAGTGCTAAGCCTCTAACCTAGACAGAAATAAAAATGTGCGCAAATATTCTGACTGTCACTGAAACAGAAAAAGGACTAAATTAACGAAACCATATGTCCTCTGTCCTTCAAATTCCACACTCAGAAACACACAAACATGCAGGCATCTGTGGGGGTAGAGCAGAAATGGTCAAAATATATTCTCATCCTGGTCTTCTCCATATTGTAATTTTTCATTTTGCTCTATTCTATACACTATCTACATCAAACATCCGCCTGACTATTGTCTGTCCTCCTTTGCTCTTCCTGAGGTTTCTTGTACTTTTTGGAGTGGTGGGGGGATGGATGCCAAGCAACCAGCTTAATTAGCTATATGGGATCAAAAATGTCACATACAATCACAAAGTTGACATTGTTTTAAATGTTTTCTATTAGCTTAAATGACCAGGTAACTGGTATTAGAGCCCAGGAAGCTCTTTATCAGAGGCCCAGTCTGGGACGACATTCAGCTTCTCTGCTAGTACCTAAGGCTGAAAAGTGTGTATAGGTTTGAGCATGTATGTGTGTGCGTATGAAGGTGGTGAGCTGAGAGGGTGTGTACCTGGCATAATGCTGTTTTCCATCTGGTAAAATAATAGTGTTGGTCTGCAACAGTTCCTTGAACGAGCGTGATGGATAAACAGAGAAAGACAGAGAGACAGTGAGAGAAACAGAGCAACAGAGTTGTACTGAGTCCAAATCCAGCCCCTCATTATTAAACTCAGGACTACAGAAACACAGACCTGATGTAGTTCTGAATTAGAGAAACACAGAATTGTGTTTAAACATGTCATTTTGACAATAAGCCCGTATTTCATAAAGTTTAGGAACAGACCAGCAAAAGAGATGTCTGGTTTGCCTGCCCAAGTTAAAAGCTGTGGAAAGCTATGATATTTTGTGAATCAATTATGTAAGTTTCCATCTTTTTGTGCTGCACCGCCTATACTTGCATTAACGATCTTGGTGGCACACAGTACTGACACTTGCCGCCAGGTGGTTACTGCAGCAGTTCCTGTTCATGGAGGGGTGGGGGAGAGTTGAAAGAGGATGCAGGTAAGGACTGCTTGTGTGCGAGCATGTGTCTGTGTGTGTGTGTGTGTGTGTGTGTGTGTATGGTCATTCCTGCCACATTCCAAACCCAGCTGGGGTGATTGGATGGGAGGAGAGAGGGACGGAGGAGGAGGAGGAGGGTGGGTTGTGGAGGTGAGCTGGGGTGTTTCTAGTTTCAGACAATGGTTACGGGTGAGAGGAGGGAGGTGGATGGGTGGAGAGCGTGTGTGTGTGTGTGTGTGTGTGTGTGTGTGTCTGTGTGTACCACAGACAGACGGGTTCCAGTAAACAAAGCTTGGTCTGTACTGCCGCAAGTACAGAGGGGAAGAGTGGGGGAGGAAAGGCTGAGGAAGAGGGGGGATGAATGAAGGGAGAGGAAGGGAAAGAGGAGGAGAAGGAGGAGGAAAGAGAAGGATGAGGGGCAGCCCAGCCCCCTGATCCTCTTCAAATATCCCCGATGACAGAGCTCGGCCGAAGAGAGGTGATGAGAGAGAAGAGGAGAGGAGGAGAACAAACGGGAAAACGACAGGGAGAGGAAGGAGAGGAGAAAAGAGAGAATGCCCTATTTGTTAATCAATCGGCCGCTTCGAAAGGAAATCTAAAACTCTCTAGAGGAGGAAGAAGACTGGGGGCAGGCTGAGGATGGTGGGGTGGGTGAACAGAGAAGTGTGGTACCTCCAACTCCTTTAGCGAATCATGAGGCTTCTCTGGTCGGCGGGGTCTTGGGGGTCCACAAATAGCCTCTGAGCTACTTGAGGAAAAACACGAGGAACCAGAGGACTGCGTGACTTGAACTTTTAAACACAGACACAGGGAGAAATTATTTTTAAAAAGGTACTATGGAATTCACAAGCCTGGAAAGGTTAAAGGGTTGAACTATATCTGGGTTGTGATCTATGGGCGAAAAGGGGGGTGATTGGGGAATAAAGGGGTAGGGACACAGTCAGGTGGAATGAAGATGAATTAGAGATGCAGGTACATGAGGCAGTATGCTCAAAAAGCAACGCTGAATCTGTTCATGCAGGAAAACAACCGCGACTTTGAATAGGAACTTTAAGAGCTCATGAACTCAGTTCAGTTTCTAACTGTGGAATAAATCCCGAGTCGCATTAAGTGCTGAAATCAAAAAGAAAATTATTTCTGACAGTTATTTTTATAATCAATTAATTCTAAGTCATTTGTCACAAAATTTTGCTTGTTGCAGCTTCTGAAATGAGGATTTGGCCGCTTTCTCAGTTTCGGAGTTAATGGATTACTTTTGAGTGTTAAACTGTTGACTGGACAAAAGAAGCAATAGCATTTTTCCTTTTTTTCTGTAATTTACAGACTAAGAAATAAATCAATTAATTGGACAAATGATCAATTTTGAATTCTGTTGGTGAGAGTTCCACATATTTCTAAACAGAACAGCTGGGACGAGGAAAGGGACTTGTTGTTCTCTATTATGTTATTCGTTATGTTAAGGTTATAGAGCCAGGAACCCTGAGAGTAACCAGGATATTTAGGCATTTATTGTGAGTTTTAATGACATGATCAAACCTTAACATATTTCTTAAAATATGGCAGTCGGGAGCTCTTATCTGCTTGTTCATTGTATAGTTCTATATCATCTTAAGACACTTGATTGTTTTAAAAACTACTTGTGAATGTTATTACAATAATAACTTACAAGAACATCATGGATGTTTGCAAAGAAAAAGCAATGAATGTAGAAATTCAGGTTCATCTCTCCAAATAAGCACCTGACACGAGCATTGCCTACCCTTAGTACCAATAACTATTATTCACTGTTATTCATTTACTTACACCAATGTAAAACTACTGTTTTAGCTTAAAAAAACTACATCGATGAAGTTAGAAGCTTTATATTTCTGACTGCCGTGTCCTCAAAGCAGAAAAAGTCTTGGCCTGGGTTGCTTACATTGATGTAGCTGCACAGAAGGAGCAAAAAATATCTCACAAACAACCCTTCAAAACACACAAACTATATGGTCCTCGAGGAGTAGCAACATTTAATCGTGAGGACTTTAAGTACTCTTGAGTTGAGAGTTATCTCAAATGCAACCTCACAGTTAGCAGCACATATCTTAACACGTACCACCAAGGCCCCTTCATTTGTTCTCCCAGTCTCCCTTTCTCCTCCATCTCTAGTGGTTAAACACAGGGAGGAAGGATGTGAAAAAAACAGCTAATTGAATTCAGCATCTGCTTCCGCCCACGATATACATGAAGTTCAGTGGAGAACAAAGGAAAGGAAGACTGCTGTTTTCAATATGGTGCAACTACTCTACTATCTGTTTATTTTATAGTCTCCCTTTTCTTATCTTAACTGGGAACGAATCCATATTAAGGAGTGGGGTTCTATTAAGAATGAGGGAAGAGGAGTGTAACAGATGTATGCAATGAGAGTGGGGAGGTGGAGGGGGCCAGGAGAGAGGAGGGGAGGAGGGCAGGGGGATGAGTGTTCGTCTCCTGATAAGGGTGTTTGTATTCCACTACTGGTGAAAAGCAGAGAGAGTAAGGGAAGAGAGGGAGGGAGAATAGAGGCAAGGCAGTTGACTGACTAGGACAACGATTTCTGGAAGATGGTCATCTATCAGTGAGACTATTAGGGCTCAAACACATACACACACACAGGTAGATTGTCTTGATCACCTGTAAGTGCCTTGTTGGAAACTTACCACAGAACTGAGTTTCATTGTAGTGATGTTCATGAAAACGCCTGGGGAAAAATAAAGAGGCCAAGTGAAGGGGTTTGATCTGGAATATATATACATTGAAAGAGCATGGTGCATAGGATACATGACTCTAGTCTCTATATGATGTAGATAAAGAGGAAATGAAAAACTGCTGGATCTCAAATCCCTTAAATTCTAAGGGCTGTGTTGCAAGAGTAACCCATAACAGCGCCTCATGTCCGGTCACTGTGAGCAAGAAAGTGGCTGGGTCTGGTGGCCGCCTCTCTGGCAGGCTGGGAACACCTCTAGGATTAGTAGTATTAATCAGATATGGGTGAGGGGCCAGACAGGCTCCAGACATGGGCACCTGCCTGGGGCCAGGTGGGAAGGCTGGTGGGGGGCACTTTTGTTGCCCTAATGAGCCCGTCTCCCTCTAGTGAGAGATGTGGAACCATTTAACCTTTTCAGAAAACCAATCAAGAGTTGTTTGAATGTTGTCTGTGCTTTTTCAAATGATCATGTGTATGTCAAAGCAAGAACAACATCACACACATACTCTCAGTTGCCAGTTTATCAGATATACTGAAATCAACACAGTCTAATACAATAGTCCTTAAATAAATCCTACCTTGATGAAAGTAATGTTTAGTTTTTGTTCTGTTACTTAGCCTAATCTCTTTGTTAAATGGGGTGGACAAAACCATAGAGACACCTGCCAGAATAATACAATACAACAGCACTAAAGACTCCAAAACATTTTCAACAAAAACTGAGCATTACAACACTCATGAGGGAAAGACTTATTGCAGGGCTGTTGTATTGTTTGTATTGACTGCATTAGTTTTGGCTAGGTGTACCTAATAAACTGGAAGAAAAACACTGCTTGCTTTAAAGGCCCTGAGACATATTTTCTTTCTCAATCAGCCTCCTACTAGATGTCCTTCATGAACACACTGTTTAGTGTCAAAGTCAGAACAGTTTTCTTATCAGTCAGCTATTTAGTCATGAATACAGAGAAATACAAAGAATTAAAGCTGAGCTTTTCAGGAGCTTTTTTTTTCCCTTTTATTTATTTTCTTTTCTTTTTGTTATGGACCTTTACGAAAAGAGTCAAATATTAAGGCAGCATATTGTTTTGAAAAATGCTTTTCTCACAGTCTGGCTGAGCTCTGCCCTACAACCATCAAACGGACAAATTTTAATCTAATCTAATAATCTACTGTGGCATGCAGGCCCAATCATGACCTGAGCTATCAAGTACACTGGCTGTGTGAAAATGTTGATACTTTGATGAGGATTCTGCCTGTCTCACTCCTCCCTCCCCTCTCCTCCCCTCCACTCTGATATCAAGCCACACTTTAGGCAATCCCTCCAAATGAAAGGATTTGGAGAGAGCACTGCCTCCCCCACTGAACATTGGGAATGAAAGAGAAGGCAGTCAGGGGATGAGAGAGAAGCTGGGAGAGAACCCCATGATGAGAGTGAGAGAGAGAGAGAGAGAGAGAGAGAGAGAAGAGACAGAGAGACATACTGTACAATAAAAATGAGGAAGAACAAAATATACATGTGGGAAGAGAAAAACTGCTGAGACAGTAGAGGGGAAATCAATGAAAGAGGCAGAAATATGACAGGCATACAGCAACAAAAGGGAAAACAGATAACGAGGAGGGTATACTTAAACAATGTACAAAATTAATGGAGAAAAGGAGGAAATGAAAAGAAAGATATTTACTTTATGTCTTTTGAGAAGACAGAAAGAAAAGGAGAGAGAAGGTTTTATGCACCAGTGAACAATACACCATGCTACAAAATAAGTGCTTCCATCCACCTGTTTTTATGTGCATTTTAAATTTGAGTGGAATCTGAGTGGAAACACCACAAATTTGGAAAAACTTTTGACACACTGCAAAAATATTTTTACTCTTTTGGATCACAAAAATAAAAGACAAAGTGCAATGGAAAGAACCTTAGTGAATAAATTGCGACGAGTATCATGTATGTCACTTAAACATCCACTGAGGAGACAAAAAATAGCTAGATGAAGACATCAGATTCAGGTAAGTAATGAGGGGTACCATACATACAGCAAACAAATTTCCATAATCTTGTTGCACCTTCATTCTCTGCAGTAGTTTAATGGCACCTGACTGGGAGAATTAAGACCAGCAGCCTTTTATCTTAATCCCATCCCAATATTCACATAATGATAGTGGATGAAACATATTCATTGTATTTTCTTTAGACTTTCTCAAATTCACTTAAAATTCACAAAGCAAAATTTGGTTTTAAACCCACTAAGTGAACTGAATAATATAAATTAAAGCAGCTCTAGCAATATTTTAGATTAATAATGAAACAAATTGTTCATAGTATCAAAATGCAGAGAATTATCACCTGACTTCAAGGTTCTACAGTGGTGGAGCCAAAACATAAAAAGAATATTGGATTACATTTGCCAGGTCGATGTAAACACAACTCAAATGAATGATAATGTTGTTCGATGTCTTCTAGATGAGTAAATGAGCATTGTTCATATTAACCTTTGATCAACTCCAGTGCGAATCTAAAATTCTGCAATTTCTATTAAAAATGAATACACACAAACATGTGTGTGTGTGTGGATGAGGCAGCCCATCCCTGCTGCTGGGACTGTGGGGAGTCAGATTTGAGCACTTCCTGATGGTAAGGAAGCCACATGGCCTGAGGCAATATGAGGCTGGACTACATGGGGCCTCCTGCTATGTGATCTAGGAGAAAGTCAACAGTTTAGTTTTCCTATCGCTGTGTGGCAGGACCCCAGGTCAACAGGAACACAGGGAGTGTAAGAGATAGAACCACAGAGGCCTAATAACCTGTGTGTACGTGTGTGTGTCGGGTATGTGCATGTGTATATAAAGGTTTTAGGGTGTAAATCCTACATACTAATAGCCTCTGTGTGGACAAGTGTTATGTGAGGTTAACGGGTGTAAGACACCGAAATACACAGGACCAATAATCTGTGTGTCTATGTGTGTTTACTGCTTGTGTGAGCACAGGAGCCAGCAAAAAGCCCTTCTTCATATATAAGGAAATCACATACATTCTGAAAATAAGACAAATGCAACTTATCTTAAAGACAAACACACATCCAATATAAACACTATTTACCTGGCTCTCCTTTATCGTAGTACTGATAGGTGCCAATATCTGTATCTGTGGGGTGAGAGAGAGAGAGAGAGAAAGAGAGAAAGAGAGAGAGAGATGAACATCTTGCTGTCAGGGAAAAGCAGAAGACAGATCAGCAATTTCGCACCATGGGATAAACAATCGCTATCAGCCAGTGGCCTGTCCCGTCTGCCAGCACCACAGTTTAGATAAGACCCTGTGAGGGAGGAGGAGGCGGGAGGGTGGGCTGGGGGGTCCGAGCCAGAATGGAGGGGGGCAGAGGGGTATTAATAAAGACGGGAGTGTGCCTTAACCCATCCCACCTGAGGGATAAACTCTGATTTGCACACATGCATCATATACATTTAAAAGTAGACTCACAGATTCAGTGGACAACTACAGAGAAAATACATATGTCCACATACACATAGATGCAACATACACACACACACACACACACACACACACACACACACACACACACACACACACACACACACACACACACACACACACAAATATTGAAAGATACACACACACAAACTGCTGAGCTGAGCCTTTTTTTGTCAGAGTTATTCCTGCAGGCCCAAAACCATAAGCAGCCCGACTCGGATTCGCACAACACATCGTTTCTTTATCGCTCCACTACTGTTGCTGCCGCTGCTGCTGCTCCTGAGGCCAGGTCACACTAATACAACCAGGGAGCTGATGACAGACACACAAACACACACACACACATATATGCTTTACCTGGATACAGATGCACTCACAGCTCTATAAGTTATTACTGTTTGTTAATGGAGATTTTCTAGACCAAGTAACAAACATGAGGATTCATTCTGTATTTGTACCAACACAAACTACACACAGACCACTGTTGGTGTTACTGTTAGAGGTGGCTCAGTGTCACGCTTTCATTTCTGACTGATAAAATTACTACAACCTTGAGTCAATATTACCAACACAAGTTATCTATTCACATTGACTAAGGTGATCCTACACCATTTGTACAAAAACACTTGAAGCTATAATCAATATTTTTTGGGACTGACATGGAATCAAATGACTCTGTGATATAAGGAGTCACTTATAGTGTCACATCCAGTTCTGCAGTTCTATGCATTTAGCCACTTTTAGCTCACTGTTTTGGTTGCTCTTACATCAATATCCCCCCTTAAACCAAAGACAGCCATTTTCAGCAAACAAACTCAGACACAGTTAATACTATACCTGCCCAACATGAAACAGAAGACAGTCGAGTATCTAACAACCTGAAGAGCCATTTATTTCTCAAGAGTTTGTGGACCATCACAGTGCTAACAGAAGAGAGAATATTGTACTTGGACAAGAAAACACACCAGAAATGTAACACGAATGAGATACTGTTTCTCTGAGTCTGCAGGATGTTTAAGTAGGCAACAGTTTGTTAATACCATTGTTTCTAACACATTTTCTCTACAGTATGATGCTCAAAGCGTGGATACAAGCATTTACAACATGCAATATTTTAGTTAGCCTGGTATCAGACCAGGCTAACATGGTTTGGTGAGGTATCAGTCCAATACTCATACCATAATCCATGGTAATTATCTTTGTGGGGATTTTCCACAGACAATAATCATTCCATAATCATTCCTCCTAAACTCATCATTCACAAGTCAGCATCAAGTACCAAACTCTTGTTCATCTGCACTCAATCCTAACTCTTAACTAGCCTACTGTGGAAATAAGAACAAACAAAATAGATTCACTCTGAGGATTCACAAAGAGCATGATTAAATAAACCTCTGGGTTTCATAACATCAAAGGCAGCAGGAGACACAAGACAAACCAGGTCAAATCTGAATCTTCATTTAAAATCTGTGTTGGTATAATGAATGAAAAATTATTTTCGCTCCCTCAGTGATTTCTGTTGAGGCCTCCTTGAGCATAGCACGAAGTTGCTCAGTGGCCAGGTGCAGAGGGCCGTGAGGACTGCCTGGTCTGGTGAGCAGCTGTTCAAACATGATTTAAACATGTAAACCTACACACAAACTACACATAAAACATTTGTTACATAGCATTATAGATGCTGCCTTTATGAATTTATATTTTTGTTTTTGAGGCGGATGTATATGATGTAAAGAAGGTGGTGATACAGAGCGTCACACCTCAGCGACCAGGCCTCTTCCCTCAGATGTATCCATCCACATTTTTCCAAGATAGCAGAAGACACACACAGCAGGAAAACAAATAAGGATATGTCACCGTCACCTAAGATATACACCCTGTCGTACCTTTGTGTATACACATAAACACACTCTCACACACAAACACACACACACAACACATTCAGCCTCTGAGAGACACTATCTTCGCCTAAAGCTCAGCAGACTGTGAAAGACAAGACAGAATGGAAGGGAGGAGAAAACAACAAAATGGAGAAACAGAGCATTTCCGTCTGACAGAGGAGATGGACTGATAGGTGAAGAGCAAGAAAATACACAGCAACTGGCAGAAAAGTCAAACTTAGACCCTGTTCACTTGGCCCGACAAGGGAGCATTGGTCGGCAGGTAACAAATCTCCAAGATGGCGATGAGCAGTACTGTGCAAAGGTTTTAGGCACTCTGACCAGGACAAGGAGCCCAAACATCTAGTCTAGATCTAGAACTATCTTGAGGATCAAGAAGAACAGGGAGTCCTGCAACAGAGGGTCTAGCCCCCACAGAGCCCTAATCTCAGCATGATGGAGTCAGTCTGAGATTACATGAAAAGACAAAAGACACTGAGACAGACTAAATCCATAGAAAAACTGTGTGTTATCCAAAATGCTTGGAACAACCTACCTGCTAAGTACCATGTAAAACTGTCTACAAGTATACCTAGGAGAACTGGTACTGGTTTAAAGGCAAAGGAACTGTTTACATTTGTTGGGGAGTATTTCTGCATATGTGAAAAAGTTGTATGAAGTTTTTTGTGGCTCCAGCGGGAGCTGCGTGAAATCTGATAAATTACCTGAAGCAATGTCACTTGAGTCAACAGAGGCTTGGACTGAAGACTACAAGTCTGAAAAGGTAAAAAAATCTGGGAGTGTGGCCTTGGAAAGAGGTGAATTTACCAGACCTCTGAATCCTGCTCTTCATCTCTGCTGAAGGCTAGAGGCTTGAGGCCACAGAAAATACCATAAGCATTATACACCTGAATCTCCAATTCAATTGTCTGCACTGGTTTCTTGAGTACCTTGCGGTCATGCTAATATATTGCATGTATATTGCAATAAAAAACAGTGATAGAGTGGTAGTTTGAAGTGAGCGAAGAGAACGTGAAAACAGACAGGGTGAGAACTGGTGTCGACTGAGAGTCAGATTGTTAAAGGAGATACACCAAGGTGGGGAGAAGGTGTGAAAACAAAGTGAGCGATGACAGAAAGAGCCAGAGCAAGACGGAGTGAGAGGTAAAAGAGAAGGAAGAAACGCAGAGAATTATTGAGAGAGAGGGAGATTGAACATGGTGATAAGTGCTACCTTTGACTTGGAGTGAGCTCTTGGTGGACCACAAGTGCAACTCAGCCAGGCAGAACGCCATCTGATGGAGGAGTGTAACCCGAGTCTGCAGAGAGGGGCAAGTGAGAGAAAGAACAAATGAAAGACAGAGAAAGAGACAGGGCAGACCAAACATGACCACAGATGCATATCTTGACGAGACGACATAATAGATTGACATAAATAGGCCTGAGGGTCAAACAAGGCTTGCATGTAGACACACATGCTCACATACACACAAACTTTTATGATAAATGGCTGTGACTGCCAGTTACTACCTAACCAGGATCAGTCAGAATTTCTACTTCAATGGCGCCAATTTCTAACAAATAAGTGATTAATCAATCTATGCAGACAACAATTTTTTTTGAATAATCCTGGAGTAATCCTTTTGGGGTCCCCAGAGGTCTGGGACCATTGGACAGTTGCCTGTTTTGCCTGGTCAATAAGAAAATCCACCATCTTTTTCCATGCAAAAATTCATTCTGAAGTTCAGTCAAAGCTGATGTCAGCAGTCTGGGTTAGCCAAATTGAGTAGGTATCTTGTTGTTGGGACTCTCTTGGAAACAATGTGATCCACTTCAAGTTGCTTATGCTGATATAATGTGTTTCCCTAAACGGGGTTTGTCTGATGAACAGCTGCAGTGGGATACAAACCCAAACTGCTGAGTCCCCATATTAGCTTTGGCTAAGCTTACATAGTGAAAGTATGGGGGTGATCCGTTGTTGAATGGTTAGGGCTCGTACCACATGGGCCTTAGTGCCCTGAGCAGCGAGTCCCCGGCTCAACTCCTGATCCAGCCGGAGCCTTGCTGCATGTCATTCCCCTACTCTCTCTCCCTGCATTTCCTGTCTCTCTTCACTGTCCTATCTAATAAAGGCAAAAGAGCCCAAAAAAGTAATTTAAAAATTTGTGAAAATATTATATAATGACTAGGTTAACATGTATAGAAAGGTATGTAATGACAGCACTGTCACTGAGAACAAACCTGAAAAACATTTGTCAATAGAAAAGAAACATCACTTTTCCCTTTTAGTTTTATTCTTGTATTTGTTTTGTTTTTCTCTAAACACAGTGATTGTGACCGCAGCAACCGTCATTATAGTCTTTTCAGTAATGGTATTTGTACTAGTAGCAGCGCAGTATGACAATTGTTCTGCAACATAATTCTCTTAGCACCACTTCCTGTACCTGTTATACCTGTATTACCAGTAAGAGGGAAGTCTACAGGCACGAATGCACATTTTGACCAAAAACCAAATTAAAAACGAGAGACAGACAAGCACATGAACTCAGAATGACACTGAGACAAGGTCACGGGCGGTGATGCTTCATTCACACATCACAGGCGAGCAGTGACGGACACACACTTTAGAGCTGACAGCTCAGACAAAGCAAGCAGCATTCCTCACATCAGCTAATGAACACAGAGCTGGTCTGTGACATGCGCTGACCGTCCCTTCTTCTTTATTACAGACTTTATTCTCCAGTCACTTAACTTCAGTTCCTGGAGGGAAATAGTGGGTTTTTATGTGGGGGCAGAGGGGACAAGCTAGAAAGGGACCGCGCTCACTTAAGGGCCCCATAAATCACACCCTTTTTTTTTTCTGACATCATCATTACTGTCAAACTGGTGGACACAGAGCTTGTTCTTGGGGAAGAGGTAGTAGTCTGAGGATGCCAAATCAGGTGAATAGAGCAGGTGTTAGACAAGTTCAAATCCGCATTCCTGGATGGCAGCCATCACTCCTTTTGTCAGCTTCCCATGCCGAATCTTCTTGACTTTCCCCCTTAGCTGTCTCAAGAGCTCAATCGAAGCAGACCCCTGTAAGACCATGACCCTTTTCCAGTTAGTCCACCAGCAGTACTCCCTTTGCATACCAGCGAACTGAGGTCATCACCTTGGCTGTTGTCTGCGGACCTCACCGATTTAGTTTTTCTTTTGTGAGCCAGGGACTCTGGGGGTTTCTACTATTTCGATTGTTCTCTCATCTCTGGTTAGAAGTGGTGGAACCAAGTCTCATCCATGGTCATGAATTGCTGTAGAAACCACTTGGGAACCACCTCAAAAATGGAAAGATTGTCCCTGTGTTGTGACATGACACAAAATAGAAACTTTCTGCATAATAACTCAAAGAGTTAAACTGCACATGCATGTAATGAGAGCTCAATGACTCTATGACTTACAATCACCCCTTGTATTTGGTCCTATATGCTTACAGCATACAGAAACGGCAAAGAAGGTTACCGTGAGTTTGTCTGGGAATGCAGGAAAGAAGAATATTTCTCAAAAATCAAAACTTCCTTTAAACAACTATTCTTTTGTAGAGCGATAAAGGCTTTCAATGTTCCAGTGTAAAAGACTGTAAATTTCATCCCACATGGGATGGACTCAGATCAGTGTACAGTAGTATGTGTATAAGAGGCATATATGCTCCCCACTGTCAGATGCAGAATCTCTGTATAGTGTAGCAAAGGTGTAGCAGTATCGCTGTGTTGCTGTGCCATTCATTTCTCTATCTGTGCAGCTAATGCTCTCCGTCTTTCCATCCTCTTCCTCTCTTATTTTCTCTCGTTAACGCTGAGAGGGGACTCTCTCTTATCTTTCCCCTCTTGCTCCTCCTGGTGTGCGGGGAAAAAAAAATCTCATTTTGCCACTCAACCCCCAAAACTAAAAGTCCCAACAAAAATACACATAGATAACACTGGGTGCCATGGAAACGCTAGGGCTAGCATGGCATGGCAGCATCAGCGTAACGAGTTTACTGACATAAGAGGATTCTTTCATCCTCTCCTAACCAGCTTTTTTTTTTTTTTTTTTAAAGAAGAAGTCAGCCCTTTTGGAGGGAAAACCTCATTTCAGCCAGCTTTCATTTAGTTATTGCCAGTCTGGCTAGCCTAAAAGTTCTTGAGATCTTGTTCTGCAAAGCTGTCGGGGTCTCAGGGAATTTATGGCAGAATAGAAGAAACAAGGGGGCTAAAAGAGATACAGAAAATGGGGCAGCAAATGGGCGAGCGTGTGTTGGACAAGAATGATTTGTGTGTGTCCATGAACTCTGTGGCCATATATGTATCTGGGCAGGCAATAAAGAGAGACAGAGGGAAAGAGAAAGAGAGATTAACAAAGAACAGAGAGAGGGTTTGCTCAGGGAGAGGTGTTCTTGGTGTGTACAAAGGTTAACAGTAACTGGTGAGTCCATTCACAGTAACTGTCAGTCCTCTATGCATGATGTGGTGGGTTTTTAAGTGTACACTGAATAAGATCCAGGTCTGATGAGGCCACTTTTAGTTACTTTGATCCTGTTCTCTCAAACTTAATTTACAGTACATATGTGTCTGTGTGTGTCTGCGTTTGTGTTTTGTACCTGCGGGGTGGATGTAAGGTTCGTTAGCGGCTTTTTGTGAGCTTGCACGTTTCACATTATAGTAGTTCTGTTGTTCTGTATATGTATGTGTATATCTATATGCATAGGTATCAAGTTTTCACTTCTTATTTTTTCCTGTTTAAAAAGCTGCAAGACTGAGTTACACTCATACACTTGCATACACAGATATACACAGTACTGTGCAAAAGTTTTAGGCAGATGCTTACCCATCATGCAATACCTTTAAGGAGGAATCTGATCAATCCAGGATTAATTCTGCAGCATGTCAACAAACCCTAACACATATCCAGCATCATAAAGAACTATTTCCAGAAGAACAAGGAGTCCTGCAGACAGACGGTCTGCCCCCACAGAGAACTGATCTCAACATAATGGAGTCAGTCTGGGATTACATGAAGAGACAGCCTAACTCCACAGAACTGTGACAAGTTATAGATGGTTTGAGCAACCTACCTGCCAAGTACCCTGAAAACTGTGTGCAAGTGTACTGAAGAGAATAAGTGCTGTTTTAAAGGCAAAGGGTGATCACAGCAAATACTGATTTTATTTATGTTTTTCTGTACTTTGTATGAAGTTAATTGATAGATAAAAACTCTTCATAGCCTCTCTTTACTTCAAGTTCCTATAACTTTTGCACAGAACTGTCCAGTACACACACACACACACACACACACACACACACACACATACACACACACACACACACACACACAGCATGCTGTACAAGTCTTGGACAGCTGCCCACACTCATTCTGATTTCTGGCTGGGGTTGCTGTGGGTTACCTGTCCCCCTGCAGAGCTTTGTGGGGGTGTACAGCCAGTGTACACAGGGCTTGTGTGAGAGGTGGGGGGAGTCTAGGTTATTGTAGCCTGTCTTTACACTAGTAAAGAGACTGCTTTAACATCAAAGGAGAGGAGGAAAAACATACGACTCCTCTTTCAAAGACAGTCCACAGGAACTACGACCTTGTCTGCTCTCTGCATCTCCTTCTCTTCTCTTCTTTCACTGTCCCCCCTGGCTGGTTACTGAATGTGAAAGTATGTGTGTGCTACATATATGTGTGTAGAATGAGGAACAAGAGCAACAGATATGGATATGTGTGTGTGTGCCAGAGACAGAACTGTAAGTAAATATTTATATGAGACTGGTTCTCTAAAGAGTGAAAGAGACAGACAATAGAAGCCTTTCTAAGATATCTGGATTGCAGTCCTGTCACATCTCTCACTCTCAAACATTGAGCTATTGTTATATACATGCTTTGAGTGTATACATTGACAGAACAAGTCTGGCTGCAGTCAGTATCCTCGTGTACATACAGCACAATGTTGTATTGGTTTGAATCTGACAGTTGGCCTTTCTAAAATGCCATTCCTCCACATCATGTTTCTGGTGGAGGAATGACATGAATTTCTGCCATATATAACAATATAGTAATAATAACAGCACGTGCATACCTCCACCAAGGCTGCAACTGTATCTAAATGTGTTGTGTGAAATATTCAAAATGTTTTACAGTGAGTCTAGATGCACACGATGATGATTTAATTTTCCATATCAAAGTATGAGCAGTATTTCCTAATCACAAACACTCCTGTCTCCAAATGTTAGGAAATCCACAAACATTTCCAAGATCCACATCATCTGCACCAAAAACACTTTTTCCTCCTAAAAACTAACAAAAAGATAAACAAATATGACTAAAAACAAACACGAGGCAAAAATTTGGTAAACTGAATCATTACAGCTACATTATTTATGCTGATGTACTGAACATGAAAGTTTTCTGAGCAGTATTTTTGACGTAACTTTAGAATATAGCTATGACCTCCCAAAAACTATTTATTTTGTTGTGCTCTGAGTGTTTTTGATTTCATTAAGTCCTAACAATCATGTCAAAACCAAACAGGTTGTCTTGAGAGATATGACGACACGATGATAGTGAGAATGAGGAAAAATAGAGATAGTAATAGAGTTGGTGGATTTAAGACATCTGAAATCTCTCATTGATTTTGCCCACTGAAAACTCTCCTTGGCCAAGGTGAGAGGAAATGTATGGTGTGGCTGGAGGGACAGACAGTGGCCCATCAATTGCTCTGGCTATGCAAAGAAAAGCTTATGGATGGAATGAACTGTGACATTTTGTTATTCTCTTAATACTTTGTTGAAAGCACACAGAGTTGGAGTTAAATGTAGAGGGCATATTGATTTTTTTCTTAATTGAATTTTAATGCTCATTAGTAGAAAAGGGGGTCTCATAAAAAATGTAACATAGATGAGGTTTCATGTTGGCAACAGAGATACCACGGGGCAGATTGCAAAACCACGATTTGCTGCTTATGTTTTCTTCTATAGGTTGCTAATACTGGTATAGATTGTTAATAGTGAAGGCAACGTATGTGTCCTTCCTACCGTCTTTCTGTATCACAATGGGAATGAAATAATGTAAATAATGTGACATGATACATCCATCTGGGGGGAAATCCAGCATTAGACTGTAAATTTAAAGTCTGCGCCATACAACCAGGCTGATAACCTGTTGTGTTAAACATACATTGGGTTTTAGTGGTGGTGTTGTTCCGGATCACATGATATTGAGGGGTGTTTCTCATATTCCGTACTTTTTGTGTAGGCACATGGGAGTGGGATAAACATCTCTAGGGTGAAGACTCTGCAGAGTGGCATCTCACATACATGCTCAGCTGTAGCTATTGCAATCCTAAATAGCCAGTACACTCCACTACCACTGAGCAGAGGCTGGTGACTGCAGTTAAAAAATAAATAAAAAAAGATCTCTTGAAAATGTTGCTCTCTCACTGAGATAACTTTGGGGTACTTACAGGAGCGCCGTTTACGTTGCAACCGATGTGAGCTCATAAACAACTGTGTTCAAATGTGGTGATCACCCCAGGCTCTATGAGGGCCGTGGTTCAGATCTGGAACTCAACTGCAACAAGTGAGAGGCATGTCTGAAATGAAGCCAGGCTCAGAGACATTTTGTTTGACATTTTAAGAATCCCTTCTCACAGGTATGCACTCTCTCTTCCCATCTTCCCATCTCTCTCACTCTCTCACACACACACATGCCAGAGGCAGTGTTGTCAGTCAGCGTAGTGGTCCCATCACTGCGAGAAGAGTGATGTGGTAAATTACAGGGTTAAAGAGCTGCCATAGGGTGACTGACACAAGGCCATCACAGCCTTGCCTCATTCCCCCGCCCCCAACACACACACACATCTTCATTACGCATTATACACACACACACACACACACACACCTGGCTCCGCGTAAGTTTGTCTGTCAGTTCTTCCTTCCTTTTACCTTTTCTCTTTTTTTCCTTCTTGTACCTTCACTTATCATCCCTCTGCCTACTTGTCCTGTTCCTTTTTATCTTTTTTTCCCCCTCTTTTTTGTCACCCATGTTTTTCTAAGGTACCTGCTATTAGAAATGCATTAAGCTTTCTGACCCTGTCTGCAAGCTTTCACTCTCTCTTCCTGGCAATTTTTACTCTCCTCATTCTTTGTCTCGTCTCTCTCAAAGGACAGTATTTCTGCGTGTCTGATTTTCCCATTCTCTCTTGCACTTTTTACTCTGCTCTTTATTGTCTCATCTTTCTCAAAGGACAGTGTTTCAAATTTTCTGACTTTTTTCCACAACCTTTATCTCTCGCAGACGCTCTCTAAGCTACTGCCTGGTCTTGTTTTGCTCGGAGAGAAACTTGGCAAACATGAAGAACATACAAAAAGCAACCCAAAAGTACATCCGCACAGAGAGAGATAGGTAGGGTAACTGTATGTAATTGTGAGTGTATGAGCGCAGATTTTCCAATCTGAGGTGCCTTGGGTTTCTTGACAAGTCTCAATCATAGACTACATGAACACATATACTCATGTGTTCAGTAAACACACTCATGCACTCAAGTCAGTCCTACACCACATATCACTCCTATCTCACAAACGTCTGATATGTGAACTCAACTCAGCACACAAGCACATACGTATAGATGGAAAGGCATATGCAGTCCGATGCATACTCTCCTATCTTTTAACCTTGTGATACCTTAGAAATGTTAATATACAAAACATTTACATACATAACACAACTAACGAAGTAATGA
>BRZM01000255.1:909776-947520 GCA_033238685.1 Lates japonicus | reverse complement strand
TATTTCTTGTCAAGTTGCCATTCTCAATCCTCTCTCCCTCAATTAATATCAGTCTCAGTCACTCTACTTAGAGGTTTTACTGAGGGACCTAAAAATTCTAGAACTTCGTCCCTGAGAAGAGAAAAGGAGGAGACGAGCGGAGACTAGGTTCTTTAGCGTAAAAGTGCTGTGAGTCTGGCGGGAGGTATACACTTACCCATGCGCGTGCACACACACATATAACCACAGGCATGAGTACAGTGTATCTTCTTAACGGTCGCATTACAAGACAGAGGGTTTGGAGGAGGAAAGCAGAGGGTGGGCAAAGTGGCGCCAGGCAGCAGGCCGAAAACCTTTCACACACACACACTTAACAGACTCCCACAGGAGCCCATTCAGCTGTCGGCGGAGGAAGAATAGAGGTGATGGACAGGCAGAACAAAATGAGGTAAAGGTAATACTATTCAAGAGAGGTGACAGGTACAGTCATTTTGTATGCATGTGTGTGTGTTTTACAGGACATGTCAATCAGCAGGAAAATGAAGCCAGAGTGACATGACCGCTGGGCAAAAAGATGTGAGTATATATGACTGTGTGCTTCTCAGAATTTGTAAGTGTGTGTGTACTGATGAACGGAAATGTGTGTGCAAAAGAAACCAGTAGATCTCTTGAAGTACCAGTTCAGGTCTGGGGGGGGGGGGTGCATGTGGAGGTGAGAAGTTGAAAAGTTCAGGTGTCCAGAGAAAAAAGCAAGAGAGACTTTTTTGCCTCATAGTGAAACATGTCACAAGAAATGCAAAATTAAAAACACTTAGATGATACAACACATACGAGTGATCAGACAAGGAAACACGGGTATTGAGCCTCATTTGCTATGAACTGCATCTACTGTTCTAGGACAAACAACTCTGTAGGGCTGCAAATGTTTTTGGTATCAATTAACCTGCCAATAATTTTCTCAATTAACTGATTGTTTTGTTTCTGAAATTCCAGAAAACTGAGAACAAAGAAAGGTGTCTTCAAAATCCTCGTTTTTTCCAACCATCAATTCAAAACCCAAAGATATTCTGTTTACTATTATTTATGACAAAGGAAAGTATAAAATCTTTACATTTCAGAAGCTGTAATAGACTATATTTGGGACTGTTTGCTTGAAAAATGTCTGCAATGATTGAACAATTATTAAAATATTTGCCAAAGAGTTTAACTTTCTGTAAATGAACTAATAAATTCACAAACTAATAATTTCAGCTCAGACGTTCTGTTTGTAAAGGTCTTCTTATTTCTTTTTTACCACCTTGAAAAGTAAAAACAAAAATGATTATTATAACTTTTGCAGGAGTGGTCACAATAAAGCAGTTTTTACAAAAGGAGGACATCTGAAGAATGTAACTTTTAAACATAATCTTGCAGCATCCGTATGCCCATGTGCTTGTGTGTGTGCAACAAAGTGAGGGAGAGAAAGACGGACACGGGGAGACAGGGAGATGAGTGGAGGCTCTTCTAAGCAGATGTGTAAACGTCATTAGAGGAGGTAATGGAGGGAAGTGGGGGGAAAACCTACTCCAGCAGAGGTATTTACCCAACGCCTGGAGCAGAAACACAAACACAGCACCAGTAATAACTGAGACAGACGGGCAGAGAAAGACAGAAAAAGAGATGTTTGGTGGAGAATGTTCAGTCAGGTCTTGATTAGGCAGAAGATTTGTTGGAAAAGACTAACAGCAAAAAGAGGGAGACCTCTAGCTCAGTTATGCTGACAGAATGTTTTAACAATCCAATCCACTAAATGGAAATAAATTTCCCACATTCTCCCAGGATTTCACTAAACTAGCAATGGTTGTATTTCACTCCCCCTCAGCTAATAGGCATAATCCTGGCAAGTGTTTCACTAAAAGCCGAGTGCATCTGCCCTATAGCAACGCCCAAGGGCAGGAAAGGCAATACTTCCAAACCAGCGGCACAATTGCTGGCTGACTTCAAAGAGATTCTCTGGGACTCTGTGCCTCTCCAGTGTCTGTCCCCTGTCACAGCGAAGGTGACACATGTCATACTGACCGTGGTTTTGTTTTTGTTGTTGGATTTTCTTCTTTTAAAGCTGTTTAGTTCCCTGTTGTTCGCCCCTCACCTCCTGACCACAAACACGCGTATAAACGCTAAACACATGCATGGACTCACACACAAACACAGATGTTGAAACGTGTCAGTTTGTATGGAGACACATACATAAAGGTAAAACAAAATGTACAGCTCAAATCAGTTTGTACAAATGCTTACTCAGTGCATATACAGCCTAGTCATATTGTATATACACATGCACATACGCAGCTCAACTAAATTCCATTCTAGGTATTTATATCTCTTTTTACACATTTCTTCATATATCATTTTTTTTCTCTGAGGACCAGGAGTCTGACATAATGCACAAGTACACAACAATCCCATTTCTTGAAGCAAAATTTTGTATGCCAAATATTTGTACCTACAAAAGTAGAGTTTCCTGAACAGATGAGTATGATTTTTTTAGCAATTGTTACTCAAACAGGAGGAAAAAATTGTTGGGGACTATTTTCAGCACCAATTTTGGTTTGCTATTATTCATAGCAGCTGGACATTGTATGTATGAGTGAATTAAAACAAGCTGCTCTAAAGCTCTATGGCATAAAGGAAAAAGATACATCAGACAACACTTCTTAGTATCAACAAGTTATTGTTTGGTTTGGTCTTTTCATTGGATTTGTTGACTATAAGAAAAAAAACGAATTATTGCCAGCCTTTAGACAGTATAATCATAGGCAAATTCACAACACTGCCACATGATCCCTCATTGGCTTCCCACCCATGAACACAAACAATTGTGTTCAGTGTAGCCCCAGCTAATTTGAAAGCACTGTAGCTGGACATTGAACCTAAGGGAGCCAATAGAGGAAGAGTGTTTTAACACCTGGGCGCCTCAATCAGCAAGCCCTAACTGATTTTAAAGGTGTTTAAATGTGTGACAAAAAATGAATTTAACTGCTGGACTGTTTGTGTCCATTTGCCCCAAATGGTGACTGTGTCAACTACAGGGACATTAGCTGTATACTGTGTGTGGGAGTGGGACTGTGTGTGTCTGAATTCAGCTCAGCCTCTGACAGAATTAACATTATCTTCTTTTAAACATTTTGGGCCAAAAATGTCCTGTAGCTATATTTCTGACTGTGCACAAAACCACATAGAAACATAAAGCTCAGTTACAGCTTTTCACAGCTGGCGCACACAACCGCACTTTCAAGTACACAAAAACACAATCACACACACACACACCTGTCAACAACTCAGGAGGACGAGGTCCTTTAAAGTTGTTGTCAGATGCACAGAGCGAGATGGACCCTGGCAAAACGAAAGGTCACGATGAACGTCCCCTAGACTTCTCAGCGGTCTTATTTCCCCGTCACATACTCACACCCACGCTGTCTGTCACCTCCCAGACGAGGCCATGACACCTTGGACACCTCTCAGCGGGCAGTGCCTCCCTCTGCCTCTCTCTCTCTCTGACAGGTTGACATGGCACAGAGTGGTCGGACGTCGATGGCACTCGCACCAAGAGGTTTGTTCTCTTTGCTGTGACCTCAGAGATGGATGCTGGTGTCATATCTCCCTTCTCCCCCTGCTGCAGTCTACAAGTAGAAATAAAATCCTTCCTATCGTCTACTCGTAGCTCTTCTCCCTTTTTTCCTGGCAGTTGTCCATCACATTTCATCACCATAGTATGATCTTCAGTGTGGGCAGTGAGGTTTTCAAACTCACACTTTTTCATTTTGATTGCAAGTAACTTAATCTAAACATAATTTTAAAAGTCTGCAACAGTAGCTAACAGTCATTTTGTTTATTGATTACAGTAATCTAATCCTCATCTAAAATTACAGGGACCAAAAGTCTTAAAATTGCTTTGTTTATCTCACTACCAGTAAAAAATCCCAAAGGTGTTTGACTGACAACGGTGTTAATGAATGAATGTATGTAATAATCAGCTAATAATTTTAGAACCAGCCACTTACACTAATTTGCTCTGGATAAAGTGCCCATCAGTGCCATCTTTGCTAAAACAGAGCCACAAATTGCAGAGAGGGGTCAATGGTTGGATTTTTAAGACTTCAGAGCCTACAAATAAATCCATATGACATGTTTAAACTGAGCATAGAGCTTCAGTGGATACAGTTTTGGACAGTAGACATTATAAACATTATAGACCAAGGACAGAAGCACAGGGTGCAAAGTTGATCAAAATCGTTCTAGCTGCTGTTTATGGACAAGTTTTGGATTTCACTCAATAGCTATAAAGCAAGTTGGCTGATTAGAGCACAGTGTCAACAGCCTTCACAGGGATCATTTCTATAGTAGAAAGTAGTTCCAATGAAAACAGTGCAGTCTGAGGATTAAAGAGTAACAGTTATATAAATTCTGGAAAGACAAGTACATTTTTTTTATTTCTTTCACCTGATGCTCACCTGACATTTGATGTTTCAGATTTGTAAGCATTTCTACAACAGTTTTCCACATTAAGTCACAATAAAAGCCTGGATGCAGGATTCAAGGGAACACACTGGCTATTTTAAGGACTGAGCTGGAGACCTTTTGTTCAGTTTCCCTTTTTGTTCCCATTTCTATCCACCATTACCTGCCAAACCACATGCCAAATGCCATTACAGTTATCTTCAAAATAGTACACACACTGTAAAGAGAATAGGTATAATAAGCAGAAAAGCCGTGCTGAAGTTTGGCCTTTGTACCTCCACAGTTTCCTGACACATTTTGAGCATTTGGGAAAAGTTCTTCCTGTCAGCATGAAGTCTGGTAATTTGTCGTCTGCAGTAAGGGGTCAGCTAAGCTGCCGCTGAGATTGGAAATCAGCAGAATGGAAGCATGAAATAAGACAATTGTGTGCACATATCTGCACATACACACAAGCACATAAACACACAAATCTGGCCATTCTCCATCTGTCAGAAAGCCCAAACATCCAGCCGTGCGTGAAAACAGCCCTGCCCTGCCCAACACTCATCCTTAGAGAGTACAGTCATTGTGGAACTGAACGGCATGGCCTGTGCCCCATGACACACACACACACACACAAAAACAAACACACACCCTCACACAAAAGTCCATTGACTTAGACACTGACACACTGCTTATGTCAGTGTTGTGCTCCATTTGCCCCTGAGAAGTTCCGTGTTCACTTCATTTTGTCAGACACTATATAAAGACTTACTCTCTCTCTCTCTCTCTCTCACACACACACGCACACGCGCATGCACGCGCACGCACACACACACACACACACACAGAGGGGAAATCCTACAACACTGATTTCTGCTGTTTATTCAGGACAATAGCAGGGCTCTGCCTGTGCTGCTGGGTCAAGTCATGTCTTGTCAGACCCTGTATCCTCTTTCCATTGAGCTTGACGCTTACGAGTACCACAGGTGCCTGAACTGGGCCCCATGTTAAACACATTCACCCTGCAGTTAGACCTGTCTGATATAAAGAGAACAGGCTCGTCTTTCACATCAAACGACCGTACAGCCTTCTCCTACACCTACAATTCAAACAGAGTTCACCTCATTTAGGCAAATGGTTATAGTTGACAGTAGGAAGTAAGAAAAAAAATGCAAATACAATTCAAAACTGACCTATTCAAGATTTTATCCAATGCACCCCTTTCTTAGACATACTCATTATTGTACATTGTATGATCAAAATGTCAATCAAATGTCAATAGTCTTAGGGCTGAAAAGAATATTTTGTTACATCTACTGTCCAGCTGTTGTGACTCTGACAATCAGATTTCTTAATATTGTTTCTTGTAATGCTGTCCATACCATTCTGGATAGTAATGTCTTCCTAATGGATACAAAAGTAAAAGCAATACTTTAAATACCACAGACTTGTCCCCATAGACTCGTGCTATATTGACAATATCCAATGCTTTTCTTTTCACTCATGATACCATCTGTACATTTAGCCATCTTCATTAGAGGCTCTGTGTGACAACTGCTTGAGAGCTCAGCGGTTAAAACAACACATCACATTAAAACATCATCTGGGAGGGTAATGCTCATACAGGGGAAGTGATTTTGACAGATGATGTGCAACTGTTGG
Organism: Lates japonicus; assembly: GCA_033238685.1. Lineage (NCBI taxonomy): Eukaryota > Metazoa > Chordata > Actinopteri > Centropomidae > Lates > Lates japonicus. The sequence continues at coordinate 941,400 of BRZM01000255.1, read as the reverse complement.
TTTAAAAGCTTTCATGTTTTGCTATTGTTAAGTTCACACCTTAAATATTCCAATGTAGGTGACCTGCCCACACAATGAAATGTGTTCACAGAGCATATAAACCTAATGTAGTTTACATGTCTCAATCAGTTAATGAACAGTGGTCATCAGAAACTATATTCAAGCAATACTGTCCACCCACTCAGTGGATACTGAAGGGTCTGGATGTCCTGCCCTGATGTCACAGTCTCAAACCAGCATGAGGCAAGCCATGTGAAGCTCTTCAGCTTTCTATGTGTGTGATGACGTTCAGAGACAGTGTAGATGAATTAGTGTGTGACCACTGTGACAAATTTCCCACCGCCGCTCTCTTTAATGTGTGACAGGCCCTTCACTCCCCCCCCCCTTCTCTCCCATACATGTACATAGGCTTAACGTCGTCTGGGCGGGCCGATCCCACCGGCTCACTGTCGGCACGGCAACCAGCGCTATCCTAGCTAACATCTGCTGCACGACCCCGGGCCACTCAGAATGGGCCTTAATCCCCACACAGCCGTGTTGTGGGGGAAAACATTCTTTCCTTTTAGTGAGTGCAGACAAACAGGGACTAGCGGAGTTGATGGTAACCTGCAGGCAACTGGCCTCTTGGAAGGACTGGGAATGTTGTGGGTTACGTGGCCCCCAATTGTGCCACGGCCCATTATGGCTGTGCAGAGGGGTGTGACCGCCAGCATCGGCAGCGAGTTTCCGTGGCTGGTCCAGTTGGATGGATTTGGGTTTTGAGGTTAATGAAAGGTGGTGCGAGTGGGCTAGGTGGGGTGGGTCAGGGGGAGTTTGTCAGCCAGCCTTGTGGTGCTAAAACAACAGTTGCATTGATTAAAAAATAAAAATTAAAAAAATTAAAAAAAGGAAAAAAGTGAACCTCCCTCCACCCTCTCTGATGTCAGTTTGCTGCCACATCAACTGGCTGTGGATCCACAACACTGTTGCTGCTGCATTTTTGGTCATCCTTCAGTGAGTTTTCAAAAAAAGTGTGTTGGTTGCTGTGAAAAGCGGAGGGATCGGAGAAAGTGCTTTCAGTTACAGGACACATGCACAATGTAAACATGTGGCAGTTTAGTGCCCCCCTGTGGTCACAGGTGCCGCAGGAGAACACAAACACATTCTCTCACACAAAAAACTCATTATTTAAACCAAAAGACACTCACTCACATCAAGACACATTCAAAGTCCTAACACGACAAGTAAACAACTCCTCAGCTTTCTGAAACAAGCCGAGCCATGATCCTCCATATTACTGTTTATGATAAAGATCTTCTTTTGCGGTGACGCACAAAGGAAATGAAGACATAGCCCCATCAATCAGTCCATCAACTGCTATGAAATATGTATTTGTCTTAATATGGAGTTTGATTCCATCAAACCCCATTTCACGGACCATTTCCCTATGCAAACACCTCAGGGAGAAAGATGGAGAGAGGCAGAGTGGCAGAGTTTGGTTGAGGCTCGCTCAGAGGAAGAAACACACCTCTGAGGACTCTGTGTGTGTATAATATGAGATTTAATTGAATAGTTCTGCATCAGTGCCAATAAGTTACTCAGTGTGTTTGCAGTGGTCTGTGTTCTTTCTGATTGAAGGCTTGGTTTTGGTTTTTCCCCCACAGCAAGCCAACACTTAGCCAGAAACAAAGTCCCTCTCAGGTTTCAATTACAGACAATCAGTAAGAGAGAAACTCAGAGAGGTAGTAGGTACATTGAGGCAGATTGGAAACATTCATACGCCTCCAGGCCTTGTCCTAAAAGTGCCAAATCCACACAATAACAACAGCTCAAATGGATCTACAGGCTATTTCTAGAAGCAACCAATACACGATATCTCAGCTCAGGAAAGGGTTATTTGGAAGATGTGCTCTGCTCAGCATTTAACAAAAATGAGACTAAAATATCTCCAGTAGAGAGAAAAAGAGAGAATTATTAAAAGGTACATCATATACAGCATGCTGAGCAAATAGATGTAACTTTGGTCATACAGGAATTAAATAATAATGAATAAAGAACCAACCCACATCATCATACATAGCCTAGGTATAGATACAGCAGTCTTTTTCCATATAATGTGACAGTTCTAGATAGATTGGGCTTTTTCGGGCACAATGAGTGGCAGCACACAAATACCAACAAAAGCTGCATTTATAAAATTACAATGGGCTTAAATATACATGAACTCATTTTTTGACGTTAACATTTCTCCACCTGGTTTGCCTTTATGTTGGTCTTCATAGAAATACCTTCAAAATAGATTCACTTCGGTGGCTACATGACACCTTTAAAGATAAATAATGTTGCTGCTTGCCTACTCCTGCATGTACTATATAAAGTAAAACAGTTTCAAAATCACTTCTTTTCAGATAGCTACCAGATTTCACAGTGACCGTTGAAACTAGAAATTTTCAAGTCATAAGCCCAGTTCTTGAATGCAAGACTACGGTCGCAGCAACAAGTGTTTTTGAGAGTCTTCACCTCAAATTCATCAACACCAGTTTCCAAGTGCTATGTAAAGTGACGTAGAATGACTATGGTTAACTATAAGCATGCACTGACACCTAGTGTCTTATTATGGTTATTGCAAATAAAAGCAAATGACAGGACAGGGCCATGTAGGTTCATTTTAAACAACACAACTACTGTCTGCATCAGTGTGGATAAAAAAAATCATCTGTTCCATCTGATCTAAAGCTTCATCTAAAGCTTCATCAACTAATCTAAGACAGGAACATGACACTGCCAAGCCACAGATATGCCACAAAGTAAGCAGGGTGTAGGCACAGTATACAGAAGTTGAATACGATGGGAGATAGTAGTGACAGTGATGTAATTATCCACCGCGTTTATGTGTTGTTTATGTGTGTGTTCCCGTGTGAATGCAACCTGCTATCTCAGTGTCTGCTGGTACACTGTGAGGGCTATTTGGTCTAGCGACGGAGATAAGAGGGTGATACTGAGGCCGGTGTGTGTGCTGGCTATCTGCCTCCCAGCTGCCAACCGAACAGGGTCACTCAGGTGCACTCTGCGGGGACAAGTGGAGGAGCAGAACAGGAGGAGATAAAGTGAGAGGGGACAGAAAGGGTGGAGATGAAGAAGGTGGAATGACGAGGGAACAAAAGAGGAGGAGGGGATGGAGTGGACAAAGGACAGAGAGAGGGGTCAGCAGAGGAGACAGACACTGCGCAGACAGAGAGACGTGCTGCTGTTCATGCTGCCATGCACTTATCAAAATTTTCAAAGTGTGTGTACATACTCTGTATGTGTGCATTTATATGTGTATGAGAAAAATCCAGGTACTGTTGAGCTTTGAGCATGTTCACACTCCATGTATATAAGTGTGTGTGTGTGTGTGTGTGTGCGCGCACGTACAGCTCAGGATTTGTGTATGTGCGAACTTTCCCACTCCCCTCAGCTCTGTGGGGCTCCTGGTCTTACCCTGTGGGTGGGACAAAACACCCACAATACCAATTGTTTTCACAGCACACACACAGAGGATCAGGCCGGCGTGGCAAACTGGCACCAGATATTATCATGTGTCCCGCTGCTGTTTTTGGTTTCATTCTGATTTCCTTTTCACAAAGACGAAGTATGCCTAATCCCCTCATGTCAACCTGACTGCGGAGACTGCCAGAGAAGAAAATAAACATTGGAATCTAACTTGTCAAATAAGTCAGTTACAGCAACAACAGACTCTTTCAAATATGTGCTTATGTAAAGCCATAACGGTCATAAAAACTTAAGGAGATTTTAGGTGATTGCTATACACGTTAATGGCTGCACCTGATACAGAACACACTGAAAGGGTAATGAATATCTCAAAGACAAACAATACTCTGACAGGACAAGCATTCCCCTAAATCAGCAGATTAAATCCAAGATATGCACCTTAGCTTGGGCTTTTATAAACATGAACTGAGCTCCAATTAATGCAGGAAAATAATTATAGAACAGAAGTCGTACAGAGAAGTACTGACAAATTCAAACACCAGGATATTTCCACATACATTAGTATACTCTATGTGTTGACAACATTGTAGGGATAACTATTTCTGCTTTCATAAAATACTTCTGGGTAAGAAAAAAAAAATCAAACATGGCAGTTACTGTTCATTACTCTCAACTGGCAGATTGGAGCAAGTCAGAAACAAGTTTGAAATACTAAAATACAGACCAGGTAAACAAAACCAAGTACTATACTGATACAAAGCCAGTTTCAAATGGCAGAATTCCCAAATCCACCTCCAAAATCATCAGCGTTATGGAGAGAAATAAAGATGACTATTTACCAGGCACTTCACCAGGTTTGTAGTGATGCTTTGGCTGTATTCAAAATGAGTAGTAGGAGTTTGATCTCTGTGCTTTTTAGGTTACTAGCCTATATGTGTAAGAATGGAATAAGCAAACTAAGTAGATACTGAAAAGACAAAGGCGGAGCTGTTTCCAGTTTAACCACTGACCAGGTGGACAAACACAACTTTCAAAACTTCACCATGTCAGTAAAATGACTATAATGTCTGTCATGTCTTGGCAGCTATGAGAAGAAGTATAAAGAGTAATCAATACTTAACTGACCCTTTACACCACAAGAAAGTATAACAGAATAAAATGTAATCAAATGGCTTTAACAAAAGATTAACCTCAAGGCCACTGTGTTCTTTTAATCTTTCCTCACTTGTAGATGTTTCTATTCCTCATATCTTCTTCTGACAGATGGCATCATTTCTACATTTTGTGAAAGAAAACTTTCACGCCTCTGGAACTAACCTTTTGAAGAGTTTGCAGATTTAATTTACAATTTAATTCCAGGATTCAAATCTACAAACCTTTCCATAATCTTAAACTTGAGGTTGAAATTTCATAATGGCACAGAACTATACAGTTTAAATCAATCAGTAAGTGAATGTTTTGGTTTTTTTTGTTTTTTTACAGCTGTCTGCCCCCTGGAGCTGAGCAGGTAACAAGCATTGAGTTTATCAGTTTTCTTCCTGCTCATCACTACACTGTCACATTGTTTATATAAGAGTATAGATTTGTGGGGATTTAAAAACCTTTTCAGGTCTGGGTGAGATTTTCACTGCCATTACTTTCTCAGGATTTGATTGGCATGACACATTGTACTAGCTAACTGCTGGCTATAAATAACCATTTTTTAAAAGGATGTCAATCTTCCCTCACCTCTCTGGGCAGTGGACAAAGAGTTTCGCTCACTCTGGAAATAGCAGGTGAGTTAAACCAAAAATTGGATCATCAAAAGAAGAAGACCGCAGCATATCTCAAGGCCCTTCCAATCAATGAAAAACACCCACAGTGTGATCATACAGCATTATGCCATCCAAAAGACAGCTGTGAGCACCTGTTTGTCCCATACTGACACCCATGACATCCATAAGCACATGCCACACAGAGGGGTAAAAATGTAACTGGAGCTGAGAGGAACACTGCCAGGCTGTGGCAGCTGCTTCAAACAGCTCTGAATCCAGCTATCACACGCAGAGCCTTTTGAGAAGGGAAGCGTCCGTGTCAGCCCCTGTCACTGGCAGATGGAGACACGAAAAGCAAGGCCAGTTTTGAGCTTTGGATGAAGAATTGGTGGTGGATCAGGTTCATTTAATGCTGTTAGACACATAGAAACATAGGACAGCAGGATGTTTGACAAAAAGGAAAATATTATTATGACATGAGAATGTCACCTTTCACATAGAGACTAAGGGCAGGAATTGTGTCTAAACCTGACTGGCCCAGCATCAGGTTTTTAACAACAGTATCACTGCAGCACTGAAAACCAAAGGTATTATCTGATTGGGCTTAAAAACATTTACTCCATAACTGTGTGCCACTGAATTAAGTGCTATCACATTTTGTTGAAAAAAGGGGGGGAAAAATCTAATTTAATCTCATCTAGTTTCCAATATTAAAATTGTATGACTAAAAATCTAACATAACAGAGTTTTAACAACCTTATCCTGCATTTTTGCCTTAAAATGACAAACAATTGTTTGTTCCAGGTCCTTAAATGTGAATATTTCATACTTGAGTCATGGTTGGACAAAACAAGACATCTGAAGATGTTCCATTGGGATGTGGTGGTTTATAAATTTAAAATTATACAGTTAATTGACTAATTGGTTATTGTTTTTATTGTATGAAGCACTTTGTGTTACATTGTTTTATATGAAAGCTGCTATACAAATGAAGACTGGTCGATATTGATGCCATCAGACACTGTTTAGTCGAAACAATGGGTATGTTGTCAGGATAGAAGCATTAATGGCCAGGTTTGTATCACTGCTGTCAACCACATCCGAGGGAAAAACTGTTTACTGCTGTTTCATACGGCAACACTCAAAGATGGGGAGAAAAGCCTGTCATCATAATGGGAGCAAGACACGATAATTGGCGAATTGGGCGTAACAAAGCACACTTTCTCTCCTCAAAGGCATTCACAGGATTTAACTTGTTTGCACATACAAAAAGTGGTGGAATCAGTTCTATGCAAAATGAAAAAAAGAGAGGCTGAGAGAAAAGTTCAATGCAAGCCTACTTTCTCACCTCCACACACCTGGCCAATCAGTGTTGAAGTGGGCATGCTTGCCAGATTATGGATTTTGGAAAGTGACCAAAATTGTCAGACAGAGCCCTCCACAATAACAACCTCAAAAAGGTACAGAGTGAGGGGAGTCTCAGACACTGTTCAACCATCTGACAACATCATATTGACACCTCAGGTGTTCATTTCACTCCACCACACAAGTCACACAAGAACTGTGGTATGATAACCAAAATGTTATATCTGGCATTATATGACAATGGGAATTTAACATCTTCAAACGCAATATATTTTACAACTCTAAGTGCAATTATTTTTTATATTGTGTGATTGGACAACCTTGCTGTAAATAATCCAAAATATTATCCTAGAGGAAACTGAAAAATCAGTTTCAACCATAAAATCACTTGGCACAGTGTTCTAACCCTGCAGACAGCCTAACTGGTCTACAATGAGACCACAGTCTGGTGCCAGCCAGGTGTAACACCATCTCCTCTGCTTTTTGTTCAACTCATGTAATGAGCCTGTAATGAGGCCATGAAATATTGATGACCATGCTCACCTAACAGTGGGCCTCTATGGGGTCCTCTCAGCTCAAAACAAGATAGCAGAAAGAAGCACTTTACGTCTCCCTTCCTGAGGAACCAAAGATGAAGAGACTACTTTAAGGAGCAGATCCAACTCTCTAAATCTTGATGTACAAACAGCTTTTGTAATTCATGCAATACTAGTGGATGATTTGCATGTCCAGAGTAAAAGTACAGTTTAACGGTAATGGAGCTGAGGCAGCAACTAATCATTATTTTCTCAATTAATCATCTGGTTTATAAAACATCAGAAAATATTGCAATATGCAATATCAGCAAATTGTCACATTTGAGTGCCTGGAATCATCAAATTAATTGAAGTTTTTGTTTGTTTTTGTTTCTATTATCAAAATAGTTGCAGATTAAACTAGATATTTAAAAAAAATAGAGATATTGGAAGTCTTTCACTTAGTATTTTTGAGTGCTAAATTATATAAATCCTTATGTTTCTGAGAAACTCACGAACCAATGTATTTGCTTTATTTTTCTTGACACTTTTAAAAAGTTATCACTTAGAGAGCCAGACATCCAACAGTTCAAGCAACATACATTTAAATGAAGTCAAGGCAGGCATCTGTCAAGCCTGTTTGACTGCTAAACTTTAACCACCTCCACACACAGAGAAGGGGGGACGAAAGACATCAGAGAGGTAACTGTCATCAACTTACCTTGATTATCTCACTGACGAGGATAGAAAAAGTTTTCGTGCTCTGTCCCAGTTTGCTCAGCTTCGGTGATTTTTGTTGATTCTTTAACTTAACCTTATGGTAACTGCAAACTTAACACATGATTTTCACTGCAAACATTCAGTGAATTTGGTGTAAGGATGGCACGTGAACGCAATTAGTCGCTGTTTGCTTCAGGCAGTTAGCATTATACAAACTTAACAACCTGCTTTGCACTCAAAACGGTTACGTTTCATCAGTTTCATTTCGTAGGGACAGAGCTTGTTATCACCTTCAGTCGCCGTTCGGTCCATCTAATCACATATGTTGGTCCTCTGACTGTATTTCTGATGAGTAGCTAAGCTAAAGTGACTGACAAACCGTGCTTTCTATGCTAGCTGACTGGCTCTGTGCTGCCCCTGGATACAGGTCGCTAAGCAACTGCAAGCGGTACTTTAGGCTATGCTAACCAGCTAGCTCATTGGCGACCGTGTGTGTCAACTACCTAGCTCATTAAATAGCGACATTATGTATCATGACTACTGTTTGTACAGCCAAGGTAATAGTAGCGAGATAGCAACGTTTCCTTTAACTATCTACGCAGTAACCCGTTGAGACTAGTTTGTTCTTTTCGATGAAGGGCTACATCAACTATCGAAAACTACAACTCCCCGGATCCTCAGACCGCCGTGTGACAGTTACAAGTGTCGCAAACAACTGAGGGCTTAAATAGGAGTGATCTGCGAGTTGAACGAGAGGTGGGTGAGAGAGCAACCCAGGCTGTCGTGTGAACATGGTGAGTAGAGCTGGCGCATGCATTATTTCCCCTTAAATACTTATGAAACTGTGGTTATTCTGTTCGATTCAGTGAGCAGTTCATAAAAAGTTTAGCAAAGTTCGTCAAAGTTAGCAAATTGATTTTAACGATACTCATAATCTGGCTCGCCGCATGACGTAACCAACCCCATAGGGCTCAAATGTGTATTTAAAAATATGTTACATTCATATAAAGCTACTTTCAATTTGCTTCATAGCTGGCGAGTGGATGGTAAAGATGGCGATGAACTTGATAACCTAAGAATACCCTGGTTTTGTTATGTAATACCGGTAGTCCTGTTCAGAGGGCACATAGTCTATTTTTGAACTGATCCCCTGCTTTAGTAAATCCTGTAGACAAGAATAGACACCCAGCCCACTCGTGCTGAACAATTAAACTGTCCCATTCATACCTGTCCTCCCACTGAAATCAGTGCTAATGGCACTGACAGCACTGTTCTTTGCTTTGTGTCTTGCAGTCTGAGCCTATTAGAGTTCTGGTGACTGGTGCTGCTGGGCAGATTGCCTATTCACTGTTGTTCAGCATTGCCAAGGGAGATGTCTTTGGCAAAGATCAGGTAAGGAAGGGCTTTGTCTTCCTAGTGCAACACATTCAATTCCCTCATCTCATTAGGCAGTGTCACTAGTCATATATAGGATATGGACAGTGCCCAGTAAACAGCTGTGAGGGTCACAAGTTTGCCAAGTCATATTGCGGGGTGTGGGGGCAACCATGAACAGATGTTGTCCCTGTGGAAACTTATCAGATTGCACTTGCTCGTCCACGCGCCCTGGGACAAGTCAGGGTTGTCCTTGAAGTCGTTGAAATGGATCTTGTGCCAAGAGTCTTAAGCCAATTTTAAAACCACTTGATCCATTTGGCATGCGCCATAGTCAGTGAGCCACATGGCTTAGGCCTTCACACTGTGTTCCAGAGACAACTAAGTCCCCCACTGACATGTCACTATAGATTGGAATTATGATTTGAATTCAGTTCAGTGTGTTTCATTCATCTCATACCATTCATCCCACTGCCTAATTCCTCCCCCCCCTCCCTCTGCCAGCCAATCATCTTGCTCCTTTTGGACATTACGCCCATGTTGCCAGTCCTGGATGGTGTTGTCATGGAGCTGCAGGACTGTGCCCTCCCCCTTCTGAGAGGTAACAATTTAAGGGTGGGACAGATAATTGACACAAGAAAATAACATGATACGTTGTCTTTTATGTTATTGATTCACTGGCTTCAAATATGACAGGTTTCCTTAAACCTTAAGATAGATTGAAAATATTTTATTTGGCAGGGATGTACTCTTCCTTTAAATACAGGTGTTTTCTTTCTTTCTTTTCAGCAGAGTGTATTATGTTAATAATGTACCACTCTTACTATGACTTATAGTAATAATTATATTATGAGCTACCCCGTGATAGTCCCCTCTGTTAGCCATAGCTCTAGCCTCTCCCCTAAGCATGTACCATCATCATGCCAGCAAGTTTCACATAGAATAAAGGCTTCCATATAGTTTTTAGCCTTCTGGTGCCTCTAAATGCCATTAGGGCAACATTATTTATACATTAGATGCCTGGTTAAAGGTGTAGTGGACTGTTTTATTTAAAGTTCTTTACATTTATGAATGCATGCGATTTCTGCATGGTTGGCACCAGGGATGAATGAATCTCTACTCCCAACAGTTTTAATGTCATTGCTACGGAGCAAACACACACTCCTGTTTATCCAGTACGCTTTATTTATTTGTTCATTTTATGCCTTTTCAATTTGCCCATACCTTATGTACTATAACTCTGACTATAACTTCAAATATCTAGGGATGGCAGAGCATTCTAGCCTATGTGAACCATTTAACCACAACATTAAGGATTATACATTCACAACAATATTTATTTGCAAAGGAAATGATCAACTATGCAGCGTATTAGATAGATAAATGCAATCATAGTGGGTACCTCCCAAATATTAGATATTGCAGCTGTATATCTCTGTTTTCAGTTAAGCGTAAATTGGATGGAATTTTTATCTCAAACAAAATCAGCCACAAGATTCTTTTAATCAATTAGTTTTCAATGAAAAAACGTGTATTTTAAATCAGCATTGTATCTTATATATTTCTACACAGCTACTAACAGCTTCAGATAACTATTCCACTCTCCCGAATCCTGGCAGAGGTCAAATGAATTCTCTTTGGTTTTGAAACGTGATCAAATTTTTTTGCCTCCAAGGACCAAATATGCATCACTGTAACAACTTTAGGACAGTTAGGACTCATTTCCTTATCTGGAACACTTGGTAAATATGGGCTCTGATTTCCATCAGGTTTTTCAGTGTCACCACTATAACCGCTGTCATGACATCAGTCATGAGGCGCCATTATGTGTCATCTCCATTGTGACCTGGAATTTTTCCCTTGAAATGGTGCTGTCCTTTGCCTTTGTTTGCACAGGGGCTGTGAGAGGCCCCTGTATTAACCAACTGTGCTGCAAAGACAACGCTTCACGTACTGAGATGGGCCCAGCCATACAGTACAACACTGGTCGCTCATGGGGCAGCTCCAAAATGCATTTCTCAAAACCGTATGCATGTATGATTCAGAACAGATGGAAAGACTTCTCATTAAGTTTGGTTCAAACTACGATATTTCAGATGGGAATTGTCATAGTGGTAATTTGCAGATATACTACATGGACGAAAACAACTTTGGCTGTGTACTTTGGTGCAAATTATTTAGAAAGTATATTAACAAGTTCATTGTTCACTTAACCTTTATCAGGAATTCCAGCCAAATAGGAATATGCCCAAAAATGAATTTGATGGCTTGGAGATTGTAGAATCTCATTGAATGTGAAAATAAACACACTGAGGAACAAAAGCTTTTCAGTTTCAGGGAAAGTTAGTAAAATCGGTGACTTACAGCCATAACTTTGAGACGGTGTGTGTTAAGTACCATTCTAAAGTTTCTTTTTGGCAAAGTCTTAATGTTGACCTATGAATCCCAGATCTGTGAGGCGTGGTAAAGCACCACTTTTAGGTAGGTACATATGGAATTTGTAAACGTGTTCAATCAACACCTAATTTGTTTTCTCCTTCCACAGAGATTGTTCCCACTGACAAAGAGGAGGTGGCCTTCAAGGCCCTTGATGCAGCCATCTTGGTGGGTTCCATGCCCAGGAAGGAGGGAATGGAGAGGAAGGACCTGCTCAAAGCCAACGTGGCCATCTTCAAGAGTCAGGGAGCCGCCCTGGAGAAGTACGCTAAGAAGACCGTGAAGGTAATGACACAGGACCTAGGTTATAACCCTTTTCTACTCTACCTCATATTGGCAGCATACTACAGGAGTACAAGTTTACTTTCTAATGCTTATCTATATATATTTTTTGTCCATCTGTATAATTAAGCATAATACAAGCTTGCTGTTTTTGGCTCTACTCTGTTAAGATGTAAAATCAACAGCAGAAAATGGTTTTAAACAGAGTCTGTCTGTCCCAAGGAGGAGATGGGACTGTTATTGAGCCACAATTAATCTCTTAAAGTAATGAGTTTAAATTACATCAGACGAGTCACTCAGGTTCTATTTTAAAATCTGTGCGTGTGTGTTTCTTTGTTTTCAGGTGCTGGTTGTGGGAAATCCCGCCAACACCAACTGTCTGATTGCAGCCAAGTCTGCTCCCTCCATCCCCAAAGAGAACTTCTCCTGCCTCACCCGCCTGGACCACAACAGGGCTCGCTCTCAGGTGGGCTCCTTTTAGGCGCCTCTGCTGCACTTCCAACTCTATTTGCACTTAACACACTGGACTCTTAGCTAGATTCTTAGCAGCTACATTGTCAGCCTTCCATTTCTTTCTGATCGTGAAAACAGAATTTTTTATCTCGTCCTGTAGGTGGCGATGCGCTGTGGCGTTCCTGCCACCAATGTGAGGAACGTGATCATCTGGGGCAACCACTCGTCTACCCAGTACCCAGACGTGCACCACTGCCTGGTCCAAATGTCCGGCAGTGAGCTTGCCTGCTTCGATGCAGTCAAGGATGACGCCTGGCTCAAAGGAGATTTCATCGCTGTGAGTTGATGATAACTTACTCTCATCAGTTTGACTGTGAGAAACATTTAGTATTTATATACAGCTCCTGTGTCAGCTACTTCTGATGCTCTAACAAAATTCAGACAATGGCTGCAGACAGTGAGGCCTTCTCCCTTTATCTCAGAACCTTGATAAAAGTGAAACTAGTTGCAGAACTCAGTACCTCAAGCTAACCTTTTATGCTCACTACTTCAGATCACATTCTCTTTAGACTGCTACTGCATTTTCATGTAATGGTCCACGGTGTTCCTGTGTTACAGACAGTGCAGCAGAGAGGCGCTGCAGTCATCAAGGCCCGGAAACTGTCCAGTGCCATGTCTGCAGCCAAGGCCATCTGTGACCATATGAGAGACATCTGGTCAGGCACCCCAGAGGTAAACACCATGTTTAATTATACTGTAGATCTGACATGGGAATGTCTGCTGATTGCTGCAATCAGGCTAGAAGTGGCTGTCAAATAGCATAGACCATAAACCATCCTCATTTTTTGGTATATGATAAAGTGGAAATGAAAAATAAGCTGAGAGACAGCATCTATGCAATTTTTTTTCATGTTGTTGTTACTCAATTCCACTTACTGCATATGCCCTCTTTGAAGTCAGCAGGCCTAGAGATTAAAATTATGATTGTCAAACTGCCATTAAATGCAGTTTAAAATATCTTGCAATGTGGGGAGACCTCAACAATGTAATTAGCTGAATTTGTGCATCTTTTTGCAGATGTTAATATCTGGTTTGTGCTCACAGATTCACAAACTGTGGATATGCATGGTTTTCTAAATCTGAGAAAAGAGTTTGTCATGGATGTACAGTTGATTTTGCTCCATGTTTGTACTTTTAATGTTAATGACTTTACTGTATCTTGAATAAGTAACATATTTCAGCACTGCAGGTTTAACCGGTTTCTCCTGTTTTTTTCAGGGTGAGTTCGCTTCTATGGGGGTTTACTCCACTGGCAATTCCTATGGAGTCCCAGATGACCTCATTTACTCATTCCCTGTCCAGATTAAGGTGAGGCTTGTCTAACCTTGTGGTGTAAATACAGATAGTTGGTTTGTAGTTGTTCAGTTAAAGGTGTTTCTTGACTTGTTTGTTTCACTGCCTTCTCAGGTTGCTAGTTTCTCCTTTGACCACTTTCAGTATCACTAAGTTTGCTGGGTGTGGTCAGAAATGTGCTTTGTTGCACCTTTTGTTGTAACGACACCTAACAATGATTCCAGGTCAGCAGGGGGCATTAAATTAGTCTCCAAGTTTTTCCTTTGGATGAACTAGGAAAAAAGTGCAGAGAATTGTTTGTTAGTGTATATCCCACAATACAAAACTCATGGAACTATGCTGTTTCCTCAGGACAAGAGCTGGAAGATTGTGGAGGGCCTGGCCATCAATGATTTTTCCCGATCGAAGATGGACGCCACAGCAGCAGAGCTTTTAGAGGAGAGAGACACAGCTGTGGCTTTCCTGGGAGTATGACTAGACCCTGCAGGGCCACCTTCCCAGCACTTAGACAGCCCCAAAACTCCAGACGCACGCCTGTGATCAAGCACTCCACCAATCCCTGCATTACTGTATGCGTGTGTGTGTGTGTGAGAGAGAGAGAGAGCGAGAGAGAGAGTGTGAGAGTAAGTGTTTATGAGTGTTAAGTTGGATTTATACTTGTGTGTTGGAAGGCTGTGTAGTAAAAACGTAGAACCTATGCACTCAGCCACCTACATTGAGGTGCACCTTTTAACAAATGTACAGCAGCTACAGAGATTACGCAGCCAGTGACTGGCTAGCTAGGGTTGCTTGTGTTTTCTTTCACAAGTTTCCAATACTGCTGGAGATGGTATGGTGTTGATAGTGAAGACAACTTAGAAAAGCTCAGCAATCTTGTCCTATTCAGTACCACCAGACATATTCTGTAATGTAGCAAAGCCACATCCACTACAAACCTACTTATTATGATTGCCACTGTCTTTGGCTTTAAATGATTGCGTGGCATTAGTCTTCTATTTAGTAGACACTATAGACACCTTTGGCGGGGTTGTCAGTACATCCTAACACACAAGTATAAATCCACCGTAAGTATACAGTATATACTGAAAGTCCACCAAATTTGTTACCAGCTATTTTCCAATACTTTTTCTCTGGGGGTAAGTTAATGGATGGTTGTTACATATAGTCAGTGATGCACTAAGTCCTCAAACACTGGAATGGATAACTTTTAAGCTGAAACAATAAAATAACTAAACAAAGAAGTTGTTTCTTGATGATGTTCCCTTTTTTTTCATCTTACAGCCAAACAAATAAGCATGGAGTAGCTACCATGTCTCAAGTTGCAATACTGCTTTAATAACATACTTTACTGTTCCTGTAGGGAAATGGTTCTTGGACTGCACAACAGCTCCAAATACAATCAATACAAAATACAAGATAGACAACCTATCTAAAGTTTACCCTGCTTCTCTCTGTGTGCAGGGAAAGACCCTGTCCCTGAGAAACCTGCATTACATTAGCTGGGATGGATGAGGTGATTGACAGACAAACTTGCAAATGATAGAACTGTCAGGTGGAGGAGATGGGGGCAGTAAATATGACCACCAGTAGTCTGCCCTTTTGATTAGGACACAGAATAAAGTTAATATATTTTTACTGAAGGGTTGGATTTTGCCTGTGCCCAACTATTTGACTACCATTGCGATAGGAAATAAAGTACAGTGCAATGTCACAGTTTCACCAGGTGGGGGAAGCATTTCCTAATAATTTACTTCCCAGCAGCCTGAGGACTGATTATGTAACATCTGTTAAATTCACAACGTGACATTGTGCATATGAACACACATATCCTAACGCTGTGCTTAAACACAAATTGGAGATATTTGTACTTCATTTGTGGACTGTTATACTTTATACTCCTCCATTACAGTTCAGAGGAAAATGTACTTTTTGCTGCACTACATTTATCTGATAGCTATGATTATTTTTACTCTACCAACTGAGCTTTTATATACAAAATGTGACAAGCTTATAAAATACAACGCATTATTACAGATTACATTATCCAACAGTGTATAAACCACCAACTACAACAGTAAAATGCTTCTTACACATTTATCAGTGATAATGATAAAATAGTCACAGGGACACCTGATTATACCCCCATACCTTTACTTAAGTAACACTTTCAATGCACAACTTTCCTTGTAATGGAGTATGTTCACAGTGTGGACTGAGTACTTCTACTTAAGTAACATTTTCAACACAGAATTTATTTCTAATGGAGTATTTTGACGTTTTTACTTGAATAAGAACTTGATTACTTCATCCACCTCTGAATGGGGTAAATGTGGTGTATGTATCTGTGGGATGTTTGATGCTGCCCAGCCAGTTTAATACCACTCATTATAAATGGATATACTTTAAAAGATCTGGTTGCTTTAAAATATCATACAAATATAAAGTACGGATATCCTTCTTCCAAAATTTCGAGTGTTCTTCCACCCGGAATTGTCAGAAAACATGTCGCACGTTGCAGAAATCTATTGGTAGCCCAAAAATGCGTCACCGAAAAACAGCCTTTTAATTGGCTGTCATCCTGCTGCAACGTTTCGATTCGCCCCTGCTCGGAATCTTCAAACTACTGAATTTTTTAAAGTTCTCCAGTTTTTACTTTTTTTGTCTTTTTTTACACAATGATGTCGAAGGGAGACCGGTGTTATGAGGTGAAAACCTTTATTTAAAACAAGAAAGAAAAAACAGAGACATTACTGCTCCTCGCTGTCTGTGTTCTCCTCTACGGGATTGCTGTGGTCCTTCAGACCCGCAGGACCAGGCCGACCCCATCGACTTTCTCTTCCGCCAGCATCCTGCAGTCACACAGTAAGAAAATGGTTTTGAATCTAAATTTAACATTATGACATTTGGCCGTTTTCCCAAGCGAGTCGCGTTGAGTGTCGTATCTTCAGGTTAGCCGTTGTAGCTCAACGGGTTTTCTTGTCGACATCAATCAACAACGGTCGTTTTTACTCGCCGTGTTGCGTTCACGGACTTGACATGTCAAACCTGCAGCCATGCAACGTTAACATTCCTTGTTTCTTGAATACATACCGTCCACCCCATACACCGTTCATTCATTTCCGCAGCCTTCTAGCCTCCGGAGTTTCCCCGTCAGACAGGCAGGTCATGCGGATGGAGTCACTAGTGTGCATCTCAGTGGTAAATAATTGACTGGATTTGTGTTGGCAGTACAAGTTAGTGGACTCTGGTGTTAGGAAAAAGACGCTATAATACTAAGGTAATAAACATGTGGGCAGGGGGCGAGGCAAAAGACGAACATGACCAGAGGTTGGGTCTCACAGCCAGGATTTGTGACGTGGATTACAGTATCGGGGGCTGGAAAATGAGAGGCAGCCACCGCAAGCTGTAAAAGATTCTCCTAGATCAGATCCAGCTTCATGTGGGGAGACTACATTTGGCCGTTGTCCAGAGAGATAAGTGTGATCGGTTGAATGTTGTCCTTGTTTTGCTTTTTTTTTTTTTATGAGGTAGACAGGATGTCCTATCCTCCAGAGCGTCATTGGTGATTGGATTTAAAGGGTTGCACACCTCTGAATGAATGACCCACTGGCTTTAAGGATACCTCAAAGAAACTTTTTTCTCTTATTCATTTACGGGATGTATGTTCAATGACACTTCGGTTCTCTCTTTGACTAATCTCTGGAATATTTAACTTGAAGAGTTTTGGATTTGTCTCATTATTTAACTTTATGTATTGCTGAACTGGTCGCTACTTGGCAGCTGAAACATGGCACTTTATGTACAAGGTAAGGGATGTTGTGGAGGGTATTTCACCCTTAACTTGAAATTTAAAAATGGATACTAACAACTAGTTATAACCCTGGATCATATCTGTGTTTTTATGTTTCTTCATTGACTAAAATAATTTTCCAGAGCCACATTTTCTAATCGGCTTTTCCTACATTTCAGGCATTTTGAAATGTATGTTTATTGCAGGCACTGTTATTCATTCACATCGGCAGGGCAGTGAAATCAGCTCACAGAGACTGAAAAGTTTGCCTCACTTATTAAGTGATCCATCACATGTGATTACCAGTTTAAAACACTCAGTTGCCTTCATGTGATGGTCCTGATATCTGAGACTCAAGAGCTGCTGAAGGCGCATTATAGTTTTCTTTTACATTATTTTTGGTATCACCACATGACTGTTATCATTTGCTACTACAAACTGTATTTCAGGCATGTGGAGTTCTGGTCAAAGTTCTCAGTTCATTCACTGGTTTTATTGCACTGCTTCAGGCTTGCAGCTCATCTAGTACACTTTTGTGTACTTGTGTCTGAACATTTCCTGTTACATGGCCTGTACATGATCTAACAAGGGCAAACAAAATGTGCCAGCAACAGCTGATTTTTGGCCACAGTTGTTGTCAATTTCTTAAATTCTCCAGCCACTGCACTACTGCTATGTCAGAGAACAGGACCTCCAAATGATGGTTGGTGATAAATGATGAGATAAATCAATGTGCTCAATTAATCATCTGACAGCAATTTTGAAAATCAGTAATTCATTTAAATGGATTAGGAGGTAAAAATTTCCAGACATGATGGACACAGCTTCAAAAGTACTTAAAATGTATTAATTAAAGTAGTTAAAATGCTATCATGAATCTGTTCATAGATTGTACTACATCCCAACACTTATCACAGTCACAGATATTACCTGGCACCTTGTCTTATCTGCCCTTAATAACAAAAAGTGAAGGTAAGGTATCATAAAATCTTAAAATGTCACTACATCAACCAAAGGTCTGTTAAGTCTGGGAAAAGCTGGTATACTGAAAATTCTTCCCATTTCTTTCTGCTGCCATGGGATTTGTCTTGTTGCATTTTACCGCAGAGGATAGTTTCCTGTTGTTGTTTTTTGACTGTATGCCAGAGGGAGTGAATTATTCTGTAGTGAGGTTACTTTGTGCTACTGGGTTAACCAATCATGAAGAATGCTGTAACACAGACTGGCACGTATCAAATACCATGCAAGGCTTCTCACGGTCTCCTTTGACTTTTCACACGATCTCTGAGTTACTTAGCCGGTAAATGGTCTTGTCTCGGTCATAACTAGTATTATATGTGTGTATGTTGCTATTAACCAGCGCCAGCATGTCTTAAATATCAATTCTGTTATTATTGTATTTTCATTTGACTCATTACTCCTCAAGGGGAGCCACATTTAAAGCTCTGAGCTCTGCTGGCACATCTGTTGTGCCTGTGTTATACTTGTGCTTTGGTTTTTAACCTGCACATAAACAAACAAACTATTTGGATCTCATCAAAACATTCATCTCCCGCAGTGCAGAAAACCACACAGGCTCAGCAGGTTAATTTGGTCATAAGCACGGTCTCCTGTGCTTGTGAATTGGATCAGGACTCTCAGATGAATTTGTCTCGTTTTACTGTGTAAGCAGCGAACAGGTTTGGCCAAAGCCAGTCGTGCTAGTTGACAATTAAAATAATTGGGCGGAGAAGTGCTTTGTTAACAGGTATAATTACACCTCTACTGCTCGTTATTTTGTCAAAACTGTCTGATTGGTCAGTTTCCCAGCCATGCTTGGCACACGTTAAATATAGACTTTTAAGGCTAATTCTGATACAGATAATTGAGATTAAAAAAAAAAACATGATTACTAGTTATTAGCATAAATACACAATATATAGAGATAGTAGGATATTTCACTGTTGAAAAATAGATTTGTGGACAAAATGCAATGAATGCACTGTTTCATTCAGTGACAGACAAAGATAAAACAGATGATTTGAGTTAATAAAATGAGTAAAAATGGAGGCAAGAAGCATTTTGAGGATTGAGAATATGTAAGAATTCACATATGTTGCAGTATCGTAAAAGCTTGTCCCCTCATCTTCCACTGTCTTGCCTGTCCAGATCTGAGTAAAGCAGTGGCCAACAGAGGGATGGCTCAGTTCCAGGAAATGATGCGGCAGCAGCTGGAGAGCTCCATGCACACCGAGCTGGAGAAACTGCTGGACACCACCACAGGGGCCGAGAGAGAGGTGCACTAACACTGACTCACTCTCTCTGTCTCTCTTTCTCTGTCTCTCCAACCATCTGGTTGTGATTTAGGGGGTGGTGGGGGTCACACACGAACACTGGGAAAACACAAAAGTGACACATACTGTAGCGCAGTGCCAATGAGGGTCCCACCTACATGCTTACAGACGCAGTATATGTCATGAAATTGCAGTAGGCGAGGTTTTTAAGCAAACATTCACCCATTTTGACAGCCTAAATCGTAATATAAATGCGTCAATAGAGAGACCCAGCCCAAGTGAGACCTAGTAGGTTTGTCATGTTTGCCCAAAAAGAATTCTGGCATAGGGAGTGGACACTACTCACACTACCCACAGCAGCTGATTAATCAAAACCTAAGGCTGAAATCCAAATTGTCTCCTAAGCAGCTGCGAGAACGCTAGACTGACCATGATTTCATCTGTTTCTTTGAGTTTCCTTTGCTGTAAAACAACCATGAATCTTGAGACAAACTGTCAATAAAAATGGCTTGTCCGAACACACACACAGACACACACAGACACACACACACACACACATTCAAACACACAGGGTTGGCCAGTTGCCTCTGTCAGACATTAACCAGGCGCTCTCAAACTGCTGGCAATCACAAAAGATGGAATGATACACAGAGAGTAGAGGTCAGAAGGGACAGTCAGTCACACACAGGCGTGCCCTGTACTTCATACACACTTTCACTCAAGTGGGCTCACAGAAAAAGCTTTTGTATTTGTGGTAAGCACTAACAGTTATGTAAGCAAACTGTAGAGAAGCATTCTTAGTTACACACTGGTTGAACTGAGCAGGTCTCCAGTGTAAATAGATACAAATGTAAATGTAGAACAGATCAGTGACAGGCCACTTGCATGGTTATTTATTTGGCTTACCCTCCCAGAATAGATTTTAGATACACATTTGAAATCAAGTATTTACATTTTTCAAGACCTTAAATGTATTTTAAATGATTTTTATCATAATCTTTTGTGTATCTATTTTTGTGCCTCATAAGAATGCAAATGCAGAACAGAAAGAAGAATTACAAATTGCTAACTAGAGAGGAATCTTACACATAAATCACCAAGGTGGTTTATACAATTATCTCATCCCAAAACAAATAAAACCACATGAGGTCCAGCATCACATCCTGATGCTATCTCATCCACAGCTGGTATTGTACACATACTGTACCTCATTTAGTTTGCCTGCCTAACTAATATTTACTGTGTACCTTCAATACACTTCTTTACCTGATTTTGTCAAACTTTGTCTCACTGGACAGATTTAGTACTTGGTGCTTATTTAAGGTCTCCTACTGCACTGAAGCTTTAGTGTTGTCCCTCACTTGTAAGTCGCTTTGGATAATGGCATCTGCCAAATGACTAAATGTAAGTGTAAATGTAAATGCATAAACTGGTTGAGTATCAGTGTATAACTGCAGAGATAAAATATGGTTAAGTGTTAAAGCATGGTGATCTTGTAGCCACAATATATAGTGGGTGACAAAAAGAAATCAGCATCACAAACATGTAATACCAGTGCTCGGAAAATTATAATGTTCCAGTTGACAAAAGATAGTTCTGTAATTACCGGTGGCATCTTTATAATCAAATATGTCCACTGATGAATATTAAAGCTTGTTCAGCAGCGCCACATATTTGATCCATGTATTATACATCCATTTCATTGTTTAATTTCTCACTTAGTAAACATACTTGTTTCACTGCAGTGGCTGCATTAGCAAGCAGAGGTTAAACCTCTCATGTCATTTCCAGATGATCAAGCCCACATTTTACATTTCAGGCTTCAGCTGACTGTTATATCATGTATGACTTTCTACGAGTACAGCAATTAAAGTTTCAGTTCCTAGAGTACCAGCTGTATGAAACTTAGGGTGAAGAGTAATAACACTGGTCCATTTTGATCTGTCATATTTGTGGATGAGCTAAACTGTGTTAGCGACATGGCAAACTTCAGCCAGTGTGTCTGGAATGAATAAAGGCTAAAATATTGTAAAATCCCTGTGTTTTACAGGTGTCCAAGAAAGACTTTGAGGGCTTCAAGAATCTTTTCCACAGATTTCTGCAGGTGAAAGGACCATCGGTAGAATGGATCAAGATACAAAGACCTCCAGAGGACTCAGTAAGTGTGTTTTTTCTTTTTTCTTTTTCTTTTTTTGGGTGTTGTCATTTGAGGGAATGACATTACATGTTCACGGTGAGAGAGAGAAAACCGGATTAACATCATTTACATCTCAAGTAAGAACTTGTCTTTGTTTGCACGTAGCTCTTCATGTTTCTACATCTTACAAGTAACAATTATTAAAAAATACATAAGCATGTAGTGTGCTGCACATACACAAAAGGATTAAGCCAGGCAAACAGTACACACACATTGTCAGTTGGATCAGGAGAAACCAAAGCCCAGAAGCAATAAAAATACTCCAGGAAGTAACTAACATTAAACAGAACAGAAATTATATATAACCAGTGGACTGTGTTTGTGGAGGCGTGTTGCTGCAGTTACAGGTAAGAAGATGAAATACCATCCAGTTAGTCCAGTATGAGTAACCATATTACATCGTTGAGTCTGAAGGCTTATCAGATGCCAAAACTGTGTATTTTAACAACCGTGGAACGATTATATGGCAGCAATTAGCTATCATTTTATCCGCATTCTCAGAGATTGCAGGATAAACAGTAAAATGACGCTGCTCACATTACAAGGTAATCAACCTGGAATGCACACTTGCATAGAGTGCAAGCAGTACAGCAGCGTAGAGTGTTGCTGGATGGCGTTACATTGCAGCAAAAG
Source organism: Lates japonicus (assembly GCA_033238685.1). Taxonomy (NCBI): domain Eukaryota; kingdom Metazoa; phylum Chordata; class Actinopteri; family Centropomidae; genus Lates; species Lates japonicus. The sequence goes on along the minus strand of BRZM01000255.1, from coordinate 918,784 downwards.
TTGTGCCAGCTTATAATGACGATAATGGTCCGAATCCAGGCAGTAATAGAAATCAGTTACAGAGATCACAGTCTGCACTCCATCAGACTTCAACATTGCTCAACAAATGTAGAGATCTTGCTTCACTAGTGCACAGATCGGAAGTGACCAGTGTCTTTTTATTTTAAAAAGTCACAGTTGCGACACCTCTTGTCTTGTCATTGGTGGCTATGGATGTGGTGAACCACATCCATTTAACCCACCAAGTGGGCTAAATTCTGAAATGAAAGCAGCCACATGAAGCTTTTCACAGTGAGTCAGTGTGTTTTAAGTCACAGCTTCAGATGATCAAACTCTCATCCCAGCACCTGTCACTCATTATGGTGAGCTGTCTATAATGAAACAGCACCCAGCATCAGAAGCATCAAACAAGATGAAAAATGAATTGATGCTCATCTATACTTTTGCCATATTTTATATCACTGTTCTTCATTTCTTTTCCATTGTGGATTTTGGACAACTCCTCTCACATCTGGTTGCACCCACAGCAATAAACATATGACTCAAAATATCCTGGACACCAAGATTACAGGCAAACAGGATTTGAGCATATGTTGATGATTCAATAAGAAACTGATGCAACACAATAACTGGAAATACAGCTTTAAAACAGACTGGACTTCACAGAGGGAAGTATGTGCCAATCCATTTATGACCATTTTCCATGACCTGAATGCCTCACTGATAAGATCATCTGGCATCAAAGTCACAAATATGCTAGTATCGTTTGGCTCACATCTTTGAGTTGACACTCCTACCTTTAACCATCTCAGTTGTTATTATCTGTGTATAATTAAAGCTTGATTAATAGAAGCACAGAAACTCCTGGCTTAAATCCATGGAGTCAGTACAAGAAGTTGTCTTAATTGTCAATGTTTTGTCAGTGTAAGAACACACTGTAAGTTACCTTCTTCTATTTTTAAATGATTACATAAGCAAGTGATGTTTTGTATGAGTAGAGGTCACTTTAAAAAAAAAGCCTCTTTACTTTCCCAATGACAGCCATCTTTCTCTCATTATGGCCTGTCATTACTTGGCTTTTGTCTTTAAGGTTTACTTGACTGAGACAAACAAAACTTTAAATCATTCATCTGTTTTATTGATCCACTATAAATCACTCATTCAGTTCATGGTAAATGGTTTCACTCCATTAAAATGTGGTTAACTTCCAGAATCTAAAAGCCTTTTGTGGACATTTGTAAATCACTCTCCAATAACATGTACAGAAGAGTTTTTTATTGTCTTACTCCCGAAGGTGTAGGACAGGTTAATTGAAGTACCGTAGACTGACAGATAAGCTAATTGGGATCAGATATATTCATGTTTATACTGACTATGTTAAATCGTCATCTGCAAAGAAAACATAGCTGTAAAATACATGCAGTGGGGTAAAAAGTACATAATGTAAATGTAAAATGTAGTGGTAATATAATGTGATGGTGTGATGTCGACAGGGTATCATCCAAATTCAGAGATCAGATTGTGCCATATATTTTTCCCACGCTGAAAAGTATCCTACTGACTTTAGAATGCCCCACTTAAATGTTCCATTACTTACAGTACAGCAGACCTCTGTGGACTGTACATCGACTGTTCACTATCCTCCTGGCAGTACACTAGACAAACCACAGGAGCCCAAGTTTCCTTTTGATGGAGCTGTGGGTCGGTCACTTATAAAGTCAAAGTGCCAAGTCATCAGTGTTTGTTTGTCGGTCATGCAGGATTTCCTTGTTCTCTTTCACCGGACAAGCACATTTTTTTAGGTCTTCCTTCGTTTTCAGTCACAAGGGATGCTTTCAGCACTCTCTTTTCAGTTTTCTGAACACTGGGCTTTACATGTTTTGTGTGAGCTTCAAAGTGCAAGATTGAAAGGTTTTAACGAAGTTAAAAAGTGCAAACTTATCTGATTCAGTCTGATCTCAAGGGAGGATCCCTGAAGTCTGAACCAAGTGTTTTGTGTCAGTCAGAGAGTGCTGAGCAGTTAAGAGCAGAACTTGAGAATAGCCAGTAAGTAAATGGAGCAGCAGGAGTACATGAGTCTGAGCATTGGTTTGCAGGCTGGATTTCAAACTCTGAGAAACTTCTTTCTTTTTCTCCCTCTGTGACTTTGCGATAAATTCAGCCAAATGTGTCGGTGTGTATCATGTGAAGCACTTGAGAAAGGTCTTATGTGTGTTCTTATTAATTACTTACTTTTGAAAAAAAACTGGTAACGTCTACACAAACACAAAGTCAAAAACGTATAAATCATATCTCCTCATTTATTTTTAATTCACTGGGGAGTTCCTTGTGTTCCTTGTTTAGTGTCTCACCACAGAATGGATTTACCCTCATGTAGTTTTTATTTTGTTGTGATGGTGAAAGTACGACAGCAGAACTGAAAACACTGCAGCTGTGTTGTTGTTAGGAGGTAAGATTACCACAAACATACTGCGGCAAAACACACATCACAGTAATGAAAAATGTGGCAACGTCAGGATTTTGGTAAGCATCATTAATATAATCACACTATCACATGCGTAAACAAAGCCAGAGCCTGACAGGATAATTAAATTGTTGTGATTACTTGACACCTTATTCAGTCTGTGCAGTTCTCTTTCCATAATGGTAGTGAAAAACAGGGATGCATGATGGATGAATTTTGAGGATGCATGTCAACTAAAGTTAGACTAATGTTGTGGTTATTGATACTGTGTGGTATTGAATGTATGAATCAGATTGTTTTAATTTGGATCAGATTCTTTACCAGCTTGCATGAATCAGTTTCACTGTTCTGTGGTTTAATTCAAAGTCACTTACGAAAACTCGTATCCTTCCACTGACACCTAATGATTTTCATATGTGTCTGTTCCTAACACTGCATCCTATCATATGACAGAAGTTCACATATGAAAACCACCATGTCTCCGAGGGAACATGCTCTGAATATTCATGTGGATTTTTACAAGAGAAGTGCAGTTTCTGAGGCTTTTCCACCCTGTTAGGATGAAACTTTTAGGAGAACCACTGAACACATGTGTGTCACATTGTAAAAACACTGAAAATAGACCAATATACAGTACAAGGTGATGTCCACTATGTATATAAATGAACTCTACTTTAGATTTAGAGGCTTGAAAGGCTAGAGTATCCAGTATTTCACAAAAAAACAAGTGGTTTACCTCAGAACCCCATGGGGATTGACACTGGATCAAAGCAGCATCTCAAAAGTAGTAAAACATAAATCTGGCTTCAACAAACATGATGATAAAACATAATAAATAAAAGAAATAAAGAGAACTCTTTAAGGAATTGTTTTCCAGTATAATGAGGATTTTGTTTACTGTGCTCAGGGAAATAAACCTATAATTCCTGACATTCCCTAATAATCTGCTCTACTAATACAAACAAACAAGATTTGTTGTCCAGTAGGAGGTTCTCAGCTTTTCAACCTGTGGTCTACATCCTCTTTCCAAAGAAAAATAGGTTCAGCTGGTCTCAAGCCAGAGATGCTGCTCTCTGGCATTTGTCGGCCATGTTTGGTTCTGTCTGACTGAACACTGACAGAACTTCCTCAGTTGCTCGCTTGGCACTGGGCTCCTTAACCAAATACACACATACACACACACACACACACACACACACACACACACACACACGGTGTCATCGGTCTTTCTCTCTTCAATCTGCAGCAAGCTAAAAGTAACTGCAATAAACTCTGATTCTGAGCCGCCTTGTTTAGTTTTATAAACTTAAAAGCTGGAGAGAGAGAGAGAGTGAAAGAGAGAGATGGAGAAGATTAAAGATGAAGAGAGGAGCAGGAAAAGATGAATGAAATGCGAAAAGAGGAGGCTTTGCAGTGAAATTGAGAGTTACATAAAGAGAGACGGAGGCAGAGAGATTAGAGTTTGGGGGAGGAAAGTGGCGAGACGAGAACTGAAGCAGGGAACACTAAGTGAAATAGAAAATGACAGTTATGCACAGTAATGAGATGGGGGAAACGGGGCGAGAGAGAGAAAGAGTGTGTGTGAGAGAGAGAGTGTTGATGAAGGGAAGAGGGTAGAGAGGCATCATTTGGCAGCATCCTATCCCTGTGAGTGAGAGTAAAGGAAATATGAGAACACAAGGTTAAACTAAACTTTCTTAGCAACAGCTGCCAGAGATAGCCACTGGAATTCAAAATCTCCCCAAACCAGATGAATTATTCAGCAGCTTTTCGGCCTGTAAAGCCAGTTTTGACACAGATTGCCCGCTTGCTGCTGCAACCAGTGGAAATGACAGGCTGACCCGCCATGGCAATAATTAATTGGTATATTTTTGGCATTTAAAGTCATTTTTCATATTGTGCAAACGACCAAACGAAATGAAAGAGAAGAGGTGAAGCAGACACAGGCAGAAGAAGATGGAGCTCTCTCTATTGGCCCCAATCACCAGATAATATGCTCTGTAATAGACAATAATGTGCAATGCCAGAAGTATGCCTAACTGTGTCCTTGTTACATATTTGAAAGTTTTGCCATTTGAGCCTCATGTTGATGACTCAAGGCCGCTGGTTTCACCAGATGCCTTCACATCAGATAATGAGTGTAGAAACTGAAGCTTTTGCTTTCAGTTGTAGCTGTACTCCTCCGATTTGACATATTAAGAAAACTTAATATGATGTCGGGTTGCAGGGAACAGTGATTTTCATTATTGATTAATCTTTTAGCCTAAGAAATATCAGATAAGAATAAGAAACATCCTGCACAATCTTCAGACGTCCTGTTTTGTCAGACCAACAGTCCAGAAACAAAAGATGTTCAAAATACTGTCATACACACATGAGGAAAGGCAGTTTTTTCATTTCAAGTTCTGTATATCTGATCTGTACTGTTTGCAGGACACTGAAAATGACAAGCTGACAATGACAAGAATGTAGCTCTTCTACCAGATTTCACAAAAAGACAGAAAGCAGCATAGCAGTATATCATTATACAATTAAGGTGTGGGTGTAACTGACTCAACCAGTCGGAAGAAGCACTGGATTTACGTGATATGTAAGTTTAAGTGAAGTAATTGTCTCATTCCTGTAGTAACCTTGGCCAAAATACTGTTTACACTGCTGACAGAAAATTTGCATGATACTGTCATGGACCAGTGGTGCAGGTAAAACAGCAGACTGTGCGAACACAGACGTCATCTGCTCAGCTGTTTAATCATTAAGTGTTGGTTGAAAATAGTTCAAGATTTTAATACAAGATCAGAAGTCTACATTGACAGCTGTTTTTAAACTGTTTGAAACTGTGCTGACCAAAAAATAAAATCACTATGGAATAATTATAGTTAAAGTTATTTTCAGTTAATGATACATTGCACATTGGCAGACTGCATTCAGGCGTGTTTGAGAGATACTGATCACTATGTATTTAAGTCAAACCCTTCAGATTAAATTCAGATTTAACTGAGTTAGACCATGTGTGAAGATATTTCCCTGTCTCCACCATGGTTGAACTTCTCTGTGCAAGTCTAGGGTTACAACTAATGATTATTTTCACTATCAACTAATATGTCAATCATTTTTCCAATCGATTGCTTATGAATCAATGAAAAATGCCAATCACAATATCCTACAGCACAACATAGCTTCTTGATTTTGTCTGACCAACAGTCCAAAATCAAAGAACATTGTCATTTACGATTAATTGGTTATCAGAGTAGTTGATTGATTTTGTTTTTTTCAATCAATCAATCTGTCCTTCTCTAAATAAGTCAAAATCCTTTATTGGCACATATCAGGCAGTAATAAGAAATACAATTCGGGAAACACATAAAGTTGTGATGAATACACTTGTAAAAAGAGAGAGAAAGCATCTTTTTAAATCTGGGTCTCAGCTTCCTGTTTTGTTTTTATTTTGGGTAAGTGCACAATTAGCCTATGCCATTACCATAGCAACCAATGCAAATAGGTTGACAGTGCCTCAGCATGTAAATCTGACCTGATCAATTGAAAGTACTGTAACACTGTGGCCTCAGACTTTTGTTCAACCCTGTTTGCAGTATCTGTACATACAGGTATAAAAATGTTCAGTTTTTACAGTGAAGAACGACTGAGCTCTGCTCCACTCCTGTCCTTGGGTCAAGGATTGTAAACTGTATCCTTTGCAGGCTATAATAGAAAATGTTGGAATGTCAGACACAATCATGCAGGGAGAGTTAACAGCATGCAGCACTGAGAGTTGTAAAAGGTCATACTGTGTGTATGTTGGAGATTTGAGGAGGTAGAGACAATTTCCTGCATTGTTGCAATGCTGTGGCTTTGTGTTCCCAAGGAGAAGACTGCGGTTTCTCACATCTTGAACACACACACATACATACATATATGTGTGTGTGTGTGTATAGTAGAACCACAGTGATGGGTTTTCATTCTTGAAGAGAATGATCTGAAAGGGGGGAGGAGGATGCACCAATCTGGCTCAGTGACAGCCACGCAGTATTATCTATATAGGACTGCATCAAAGTGTTTAAGGTGGAGTGAGTGCAGGGTATCCACATAGTCAGGCACAGACATGATGATTGATTGCACAATGGTTTTGCTGTCCTCAAGAGGAAAAAAAAAATCCAAATAGAAGAAATCATTTTCTTATTTTCAGATTATGGGCCTGATGTTCAAACTGTTAAAAAGTAAGATGTCTATCAGTCAATTTGTAATACAGGAAATCCACTCCTACACTCCAAAGACACCTTCACCTTCAAGTCAGAGGCCACATCCAGGAGGCACTGTGCTAATTTTCTTACCACTGAAACTAAGTCAACAACATACTGAACATCTAGTTCTGCAGTTCTCCCAGTTAGATCAACATTTTATTCCACTGCACTTTAGCGGTAATGTTGTAGACGTCGTCCCTCTTCCACTGATGCTGATTAACATGCTGTGCAAACCATATTTTAGTTGTATAACATCTCAAATCCTGCTGGCGTGTGTGTGAGTCAATCCAAAACCATAATCCATCACAGGGCTCCCTTTGCTGCAGATAAAACACGCTGTGGATTTCTTTCAGGTGCTCACTCTGACAGCTGACAGCACATTGTCAGTCAAGGTGGATAATAAAAACAGGAGCCTGCACCAGAACTGATTTAGAATTAAAGACTAGAATGGCACTTGGTGGAGCGTACAAATGTCCTAACCGCCCCTTGAGCTGGATCTGCACCAAAATGTAATGGGTTGCTCTTTGGCCCATGCCCCATCCTTCCACCAAGTTTCTGTGCAAATTGGTTCTGTACTTTTTGTGTAATCCTGCTGACAAATAAATAACCAATCAAACAAACCAGCAAACAGACACGGGTGAAAACATTACCTCCTTGGTGGAGGTAATAATAAAGAAGAAGTTTTACTCAGCAGCCTGGTCAAAGAGGTGTTCTCTGCAGGCCAATGAGTGTTGTGTTAACTAGCAGTAAACACACACACACACGCAGGAGGGAAGGAAGAAAGTAGTCCCCATCTGTACGGTCCTGGAAAGGGAAATGAACATCTGGGAGTGAAAGCTGTTTTCCTCTGGGGGTACAGGGGTAGGATGGGGATCCCAGCTGAAAGAAAATTCACTTAGTATGACTAAACACACACCAACAGCCCCACCCTTCCCCCTGATTTTCTCGCTGTCTTGTTTTAGTATCAGTCAACGCTGTTGCGTGCTGTGCCGTCAACAGCGTGTGCCCCATCGCCTATCTGCGTCGTTTTCTCGCACGTCCCTTGACACATCCTAAAAGCTTTGACCGTGAAACATCTTTTGTCCTCCACCGCGCCTGCTTCCTGTCTCTGTGAAGGACAGAGAGTGAGTGGCAGCTGCATCGAGGTTGTCCGTTGTGTTTGTAACCTCATCCTCCGTGTGGGGTGAGGAGGGGTGGGAGGGGGGCATACGCCAGAGGAGAGACCGTCTGTTTCCATCAGGAGGTCTGCTGTGTGTCTGCTGTCACTGATTGGTAGCTCTGTGCTTTTAGCAGGAAAAAACACAGGGTGACCCCTGGCCTTTTGATATTCTCTCTCTCTTGCTCTCTCTCTCTCACACACACACACAAAGACAGCACTGACGTTTATTTTAGAAATATGCAGGCAAACTCACACAGAGGTAGATTTTAACACTGACCCGCTCACTCACATCCTAACAACAAAAAGCTGTTGTAACATCTGGTTAGAATTTAGTGTCCCTGGATGCCTCTGCACATTGCTCGCAGTTTTTTGTCTTGGTTTTAAGAATTCCTCGTGAAAGAATGAAATTCATTCAAGCTGGATTAAAAAATTTTGAGGTGAAACACAACAACAGTGGGGAACCAGTGAGTTTCTGGTGAAAACTGCTCCTGCTGCAGATTCTTTTTTTAATTTGATTTGAAAATTTCTGTGAATTTACACAAACCACTATCACATCCTCTTTCTTATAGTCTCCTCATTCCTTACTGCTCTGTGGGAGAGAATGAAAGAAGTCAATACATGATGTGTGAATATGCTGATGTGAGAGCTGGAGTATTGACCCAGTAATGTGGCTTCACTCACTCACACACACCATACTCCGATGATTTTTGCTGCTTTGACAACAGAAGTGCTGAAGACTGTACATTAAGCCATTGTAATTGCTATTATCTGCACCATTCACACTAAAACATGCCACAAAATGTGCGCTGTGTTGTTGTGTCTTTTGTATTTTATGCATGCAGCATTTCTTGTTTCAAGAAAGCAATTTGGAGCAGAACAGATGAACAATTTGTGACATTTTCGCATTTCCACATCCATTCAGCCCCATTACATTACTCAGCTGGTAATCAATCAGCCCACACTCGCAGCCATTACAGGTTCTGCTCTGCATCTCTAAAAACGTTAATATCACCAGTTTGTTTGCAATAAGCACTAAAAATCCTGTTCTCCCTCTCTCTCTTCTCCTCCTCCAGATCCAGCCATACGATAAGATCGCAGCTCGAGGCCTGCCGGACAACGTGGCTGACAGCTTGAACAAACTGGTGGT